>OY757010.1:45980753-46173253 GCA_963580285.1 Lucinisca nassula
TACAAGATTATGAGTCTCTGGAGACTCGAAACTCGTGCTAGCTCGTTTATTTTTTATTGATATCTTCGAAGAAATATATCAAAGACCCATTACATTTGTGCAGATAATAAACTAGTGAAACACTGATGTTTTGTTTGTTTGTTTGATTTGAGCTTTAACGTCCCCGTCAACACAGTATAGGTCATTTTGGAGACGTTGCTTCCAATTTTGTGGGACTTTTACCCGACATTGAGATGAAATGACATCTCAAGCCCTGTCTCCCAATGAAACCAATAGGGTTTATAAGCATGGACGGTCCGACTCGCACCGCGGTTCCTGGAAGGCTTAGATCCTGTAAGCGGTTTACCAGTACTACTGTGCGGACGGTTTCAGCTCTGCGTGGAAGCATTACATCACGCAAACACGCCTATAAAATTTTGAACCCCACTTTTATATAGTAAAACTGGGGTTTAGAGGGGTATGCCTTATTTTTCTTATTTCTGCTCTAAAATATAGATTGTGGGTACTCGTTAGAACCGCCTCGGTAAGGCGGTTCTAACAAGTACACACAATCTATATTTTCTAAAATATAGATTGTGGGTACTCGATAGAACCGCCGTGGTGAGGCGGTTCTAACGAGTACACACAATCTATATTTTGAGCAGAAATAAGAAAAATATCACAATTTTTCATCTTAAAATTATCGTTTTTTTTTCTGAGGTAAAGTTTATAATGTATTTGTATAGGCGTGTTTTGGTAATGATGCAGCCAATCTATTCACCTTATATCCCACTTTATATAGAGAAAAATGGGGTTTACGGGGGTATACATTATTTTTCTTATTTTTGCTCCGAGGCATAGGTTGTCGGTACTCGTTAGAACCGCCTCAATGAGGCGGTTCTACCGAGCATCTACAACCTATGTTTGCAGTATATATAAGAAACCAAGAGCATATTAGACATATGATGAGCTACTTGAAGAAACATATCACGGAGTTTTATCCGGAAAATGGCCGTTTTGGAGATGTGAAAAAAGCCAAATGCAATTCAATGAGGGTGTCACGACACCCTCCAGACAAGCAAACTGAGTTTGATTATACACTACATGAACAAATTTTAGAGCAGGTTCAATCCGCCAAATACCTTGGTATCACCATCACTGAGATACACATTTCAGAGATAACATCGAAAGCAACTTGGACTTAAGGATTTCTTAGAGGTTACTTGGCCTTTGCACCTAGGCAGACAAAGGATGTTGCATATAAAACAATGGTTCGCCCTCAACTTGAATATGCATCACCCATTTGGCATCCCTATGTTAAAACTCAGATTCAGCAGGTGGAGAAGGTGCAGAGGACAGCTGCTCGATGGGCCTACCAACGATGGCGAAATAAAAGTAGCATCGGTGACATGCCTAATGAGCTAGAATGGTCGTCCCTAGAGGCTCGCCGTGAGCATTCTCTTTAACCTCCCTCTATAATATACACTCTGGTACAGTGTCTACTAATAAAGACAGATCCTTTACCCCTGCTTCAACCCAAACAAGGGCATCAAAAGTAAACAACTCACAACATTGTAGGTACCAGTGCTACAGTGATGCCCTGATTTTTTTCGGAACAATTCCTCAGTGGAACAGTCGGTGAATGCCAAGACTGCAGAGGAGTTCAAAGCGCGTACAGTATAAGAATGAGATCCAGAGGTATTCGCTTTAGCATACGTTTATTATTCAGATTGTAAATAGTTTTAAGGAATCATCCAGTGACTTGTTAATTTTTTAGCTTAATTCTAAATTTAGCCGCCCACAAATCTGATGTAATGGCCAGATATGACCGACTCAATATAAGAAACGGGATAAAAAGTTAAATAGATAGATATTACATACCGTTTAAAAATACAAGATGATGTATGAGGGATGATCCAAATGAGCGTGGGCCGCCAAGTTATTTTGAAAACTATTTTACGGAAGATGACAAAAATTTGCATAGATGAGCATAAAGTATATTATATAATTACATGTAAACTGACTCAAGCTCTCAAATGATGTCATATTCAAGTAAGCAAAATGTGACGTCACAAACTGCATTTGTGGTCCACATTGTCACACGTCGTTTCATTTCAGCACAGAGTGATAATAAAGTTTAAAGTTAAACTCGGAAAGTTTTTATCGGAAATTAAAGCCAATCTTGAGAAAGTTTATGGGGATTCTGCACTCAAGAAATCTGGTAATGGATTGGACGATTTAGAGACGGGCGCGATACCTTTAAAGATGACCCTAAATCTGGCCGTCTATCAACACTAGTATTAAACAAAATCATAACAAATGTGTAGCAGCATGAAAAGCAAGATCGACGAGTTACTGTCAGGGAAATAGCTGAAACATTTAGCATTTCATATGGAAGTGCCCAGGAGATTTTAATTGACAAACTCTTAATTTCGCGTGTTTGCGCAAGATGGGTACCTCGGCTACTGGCGCCCGAGCAAATCTGTTGATCTGTTGAATCTGCCCGGGTTGAAATCTGTTCAGAATTTTTGAACGCGTTAGGGTAGAGGAGTCAAACTTTACTGGTCGTGTTGTAACATGCGATGAAACATGCGTACACTTATACGAGCCCGAATCTAAGCAACGCAACAAAGCAGTTTATGGAACATCCAACATCTCCATCCCCTGTTTAAGTAAAACTTTCTGAGTCAGTTTATAAAGTTATGTACATCATATTTTTCTCTTCGCAATGTTTTCTTCTACATTATGCTGTACTTTTATATACTACAGCCAATGCTGAGAATTATGCCCGCATTTCTAAAATTAATTAATAATAATAAAAGCCATACGAACGAAACAGCCAGACCTTCTACAGAGAGGCGTCATTTTACATCAAGATACTGCCGCAGCTCACAATGACAAACTTGTACAGGAATTTTTTCAAACAACTAAACATAGAAACACTAGCTAGCCCACCCTCCTGATTTTCTTTGAAAAAAAGAGAGAAAAATACAAACCACACCAGCTACAGCCGTAACATATACTTAAACAAAGCAATGGACTAAATACGTGGCACGAGAAACTTGGACCGTAGCCTTCTTTGACCAGCACTAGTACTGCTTCGCCCATATTAAACATCACGTGAACAAGTCCATGAAATGAACACCCCCTTAAACCCCACTTTATATAGAGAAAACTGGGGTTTACGGGGTTATTCATTATTTTTCTTATTTATGCTCCAATACATAGGTTGTGGGTACTCATTAGAATGAGGCGGTTCTAACGAGCACCCACAACCTATGTTTGAAGTAAAAATAACAAAAATATCACAGATTTTCATCAGGAAATTAGCCATTTTGAAGTGTGAAAAATGCACTATGTCGTACGGGTGTGTTATCATAATGATGCAGAATCAAGAACATTTGAATGCCGAATAGACCAATACATCTTATGATTGTGTACCACTGGGACTCAGGTCTCAACAAAGGAGATTAATCCATGACCTCAGTTCAGCTTACTAGTTGACGGCCCTGAAGGCTCATTATGCCTTCCCGATATACAGACATTTTCCGCACGATACGCAATCCTCACCGACCCTAGTTTTGTAGCGGTGCGTTTACAGATATTCCAGATATTTTCCAGCTCATTTGGGAGCCTTTGTTTGAGTTCGATTTTGTAACGGTGTGTTTATGAACCGCACTCACACAAAAGCAATACACAGCGACGCCATCTTGTCGTTCGCAAAAATTTAAGTTTATGCGCCCGATAAGGGTTTTTTATACCATTTTTAATGTAAATTTGTTAAATTTTCACCTTTAAAACTATTTTGTTTATCTATGTATGTGTGAATGTGAAAACTCTGATGAAGGCGTAAAGCCGAAAGCGCTTAGTTAAAAAAAAAAACAACAACAAAAAAAAAGAAAAAAAAAAAAACAATTTGCATCGTTAAATGATTAAATCTCCGTTTATAATTCCATCAAATCATTTTTGCATCCTTTTAGGATCCGGTGCTACGATAGAGAATTTTGGTTGGTGTTTTGCCACATATCTCCTATTATATATATAGATATACAAACGTACAGATATATTGGTAAAATTTTATCACCAAAAAAAGAAAATATGCCGATAAAAATCCTGATATTTTTCATACTTCTGCTCACAACATATATTAGGGGTTCTCGTTAGAACCACCTCGATGAGGCGGTTCTAACGAGTATCCACATTCTATGTTTTTGAGAAATAATAAAAAAATAATGTATACCCCTGTAAACCCCAGTTTTATTATATAAAACTGGGGTTCAAGGGAGTCGAAAATTAAAGGCGTGTTTTTAGGCGTGTTTTCGTGATGTTAAAAAATTGAAACTTTTTGCCAAAGGCTTTATAAAGTAAAGATCTACCTGGAATTTCTGATTGACTCTGTTATTTCAGTGCCTTTGGCGCTTTGATTTATAAGTGGTTTAACATTTACTTGTATCGTTATGTTTCGGCTGTCGCTCGAATGATGCATGGGTGTTTTAATGCGATTTTGTCGACCAGAATCGTATTTCATAAGCGCATGTCTCGTGCAGAGAAACCACTCCAAACTTTCTATTTAAAATCATAACACTTGGGAGTTATTTACAAAGAGGGTTTATTGATTTAATTGTTAGAATTCCTTGTTGATTATTTCCAAAATAATAATCCATATATGAGTCAGCAAGGGTCTTTTTCTGTCGAAAAGTGTATCGTTTCACAAACCACTTCACGTGAACATTTCATTCGTTTATTTGTGCTCCGGTTTTACGTCCTCGTCAACAGTATTTGCGACATATTGGAGTCGTTCATTCCGATTTTGTGGGACGTTTACCCGAAATGAAATCCTACCATCCAAAGAAACCACTAGGCCTACATGCACCACTTTGTCTTGGCAGGCTTAGATGTTCTAAATACTCGAACGCACTGTTGGTTTCAGATCTGCATGGAAGTACCATGCAGCTCCGATGGGCGGGGCGCTATCGTTTCACTCATCACGCCAACACATTCATGCTGGAAGTACAATTTATCAGTAACCCCCTAAATTAACTGCATTGTAACACCTTGACCTGATAAACATATGCTGTCTAAGGACAAGTGAGCTTTATTAGGTCAACGTGACATTGCACTTTTATGAATGAACGGGACTACTAGAAAAATTGGCAAAACTGTTATTATTACTGAAAAAAAAGATAAAATTACTTATTAAATACCTGAGGAAAAAATATGGTCACCTGATACTGTATATATATATAGACCGCCAGAATTTTTGGACGCACTAAGGACCATCGATAACTGATCCTAAAATGCTTATTCAAGAGTGTAAAGTGATAACTAGAATACGAGATTCTTGTCTTTTGAGATCAAGTTTATCAGGCAAGCTTTCGAGAACGGATGTAGAATTGCTCGGCAAGTCTCGCGATTCTACAAACGTTCTCGAAGCCTTGCCTGATAAACTTGATATCAAAAGAAAATTGCTGGTATCCTCTATAAGCAGACCCATCATAGAGAATAGAGAAAAGTTAACAAGGTAATGCGTTTTCATTGCGGAAGAAAAAAAAAAAGATCATGCACGTTAGAACCGCAGCAGTTCCAGTTTGTACCCACAATCTATGTTTGAAGGCGGAATAATAATGATAGAAAAAAAAATGTCAATAATTTTCGTCGAAGGGCGTACAGGCCCCGAGGTTATAAAACATGTTTCATGCTCTACTTAGCTGAGCATGAAATTTGTAATGCTCATAACTGTTAAAATACAAACAAATCAGGCAATTCTCCGGCTCACGGCAGATCAGCACAGAATGTCATTTATCCTGCTCATAAAGTTTAAAATGCCACATGTGTTGGTATTTTAAAATATATGAGCAGGATAAATTTTATGCTCAAGCGAGTTGAGCATGAGAAAAAAGTTATATAACCTCGGGGCCAGGAATCACACCCTGGTGACTTACATGTAGTGCATTCTTTCATATCTCAAAGTAGAAGGAAAACAAAGATCAGGAATCGATACAATTAACTTACTCCACCCATCAAAGACACCAAAGGGAAAGAAACACAGACATTAAGCGAACAGACCATAATGGAAACCTAAACAAAGGAAGGCCATAAGGACAGTTACTTTCCCACAAAATGGCCATATGGCCATCCAAAATAAAAAGACACAAGTGATACACACAGTAAGTAACAAACAACACCATAAATAAACCGCCACAGAAGAACCGCCTTGGAACGGTCAGTAGAATGATTTCCACTGGGGGGGGGGGGGGGGGGCTTAAATCGATTTTACGTGGCCACAATCCTCGCCCTTACTTCCGTCGCGATTTAGACAAATAATTTGTTCAGTCCGCATGAAGGCATCCTAACTCATCAGTGCAACATCTCCGTGAACACAAAAAATCAAAGAACCACAGAGGTGAGACAACGGTGAGGACTCGACAGCAAGAAACCACTGAAATGCTGGAGCAAAAGAAAACCAACAGTTAGACTCCGATGGGCCCGACCAGAGACAGAGCATCAGGCACCAACCAACATTACCTTGAATTAGATCTCTCTAATTCTCAATAAGCCTTTACGTTGGAGCCGTCATAGAATCTGAGGCCTGACCCACCGGCGTGCAATTAAAGAGGGAAGCAAAGTTGCCAACCGTGATGCATGCAGTCTGTCGTATAACATCCATGTTGTACCCAATCTTTTTATATCGAAGAATGATTTTACGAAATTGGGTGCTGAAGTCATTGCGGTTATATACTTTTCTGAATTTATATACTAAGTCACCATAAAATTCGGGTTCCGATAGACCTTGATGCAGAAGAGATTTAAGTCCAATATTGAATTTTGAAATTAAATCAGAATGGCGTCGATAAAATTTTGAAAAGGCTTTGCGTAGTTTATGGTACCGATAACCCTGATTAAGGAGTTTAGCCGTTAATAATTTATTACGAGTGTTGAAGTCAGTTACATGACTACACACTCTAGCAAATCGAATTAATTGCGAAATATAAACGCCATAGGATGGCGCACGAGGAACATCACCATCCAAAAAAGGAAAAAAATACAATCTCAAAATAAAAGTCATCGCGTTTATCATAAATTTTGCACGAAACAAATCCATCTACAATAGATGTAAATCCAAAAACGGGGCCTCGGTATCAGAAGAATTTGCTTTATTTAACTGAAGTTCTGGTCTAAATATCTAGAAGTGGAAAAACTGATATTTGATGAAATAGTTCTAAAGAGTACCAACAATATCTGATTTGGAACACAAACAAAAAGCAAAAGTAGCCCATTGCTCCATATAAAGTAAGGTTTACAGGGAAGTTTTGTTTGTTTGAATTCGTGTTTAACGTCCCCGTCAACACTATTTACGTCATTTTGGAGACGTTGATTCCAGTTTTGTTGGATTTTTACCCGACATTGAGATGAAATGACGAACTTGTTAACTTGACACCGAATGCCATCTTTTCAGTCATGTATCGCATATATGCCGTGATGTTAACTTCATGTAAGCGTGCAATGAACACCCTTCGAGGCCACAAAGTACGTATAGAGAAACGTGGGGTGCACAGGGGTATACTGTTTGCCTTCCCGTAATTACATCCCCCCAACTGCATAGAGGTATACTTTAAAATAATTTTCTATTGAAAGAGTATATCCATTTTGAAAAAAAAAAAAACTTTTAAAGATATTATGCAAACAAGTCCGTGAAATAAACAGCCCCTAAACCCCTCTTTACCACTTTATACAGGGAAAACTGGGGTTTACCGGAGTACATATTATTTCCAAGACAAAGGATTGGTACTAGTTAGAACCGCCACAATGAGGCGGTTCTAACGAGCACCCACAACTTATGTTTGCAGTAAAAATAAGAAAAATATCACGGATTTTCATCAGAAAAAGGAGCCATTTCGGAGATGTAAGAAAATGCCCTGTGTCGTACGGGAGTGTTATCGTAATCGAGGGGCCTTCCTTACGGGTGCCCATTTCACTCTCATTTCCCATTATATAACACAGTTTCTTTCCCATAAAATGGCTGGTTCATTTCAATTTTAATAGATGGCATGTTCATCAAATTTACTTTTTACGTTAGATAAACCACTTTAGTTCAAGCAAATAATGTAGACCCTGATCTGATACCGCGATCTGTAGTGTCTAGTATGGGTGTACTCTGTTTGCCAATGACCCTTTTAGTATATACGGCATTCATTATGCAAGCAGCTACGGGATTGCTTAAGGGGAGTGGGAACACATGGCAGATTTTTTCGCCATTTTTCAAAGGGAGATAACTTTCGGGACTTCATGTTCGCTTTTCTATAAGCTTTTTCCCACTGAAAAAGGGGTCTACTCTTAAAGGAAAGAATTTGCTCCTCGGGAGCAAATTCTTCCTATAAGAATTGACCCCTGGTGACATGGGAGACAAAAATAGTTTTGCAGGAGTTGCCTCCCGTGAAGGTGTTTCCATTCCCTTAAGACAGGTTCTTAGTTTAATAGCCCTTGCTTTTTCGAGAACTACTTGCATACCCGGTTGTTTGATACTGCTTACGGCTTAACCCTTCTCTTGCTGAATATTCAGTTTAGCCACACCCATTTCTGACTTTGTACCAATCAGATTATTTGATGTAATTTATTCCTACAAATTCATAAATTGAATGTCAAACAGTGTAGATCCTGATCAGATGGCTTCTTCAGAAGCCATCTGATCTGGATCTACACTGTTTCCAAAGATAGGGGTTGTCGTGAACATCGTGATAAGAGTTAACCTACCTATACACAAGTTCAAAGCAATGAAAAAATATGGTTAATTATATGTTACCTGATTTAGAAACAAAAAAAAACAACAACAACAAAAAACAAAACAAAAAAAAAAACATCTAATTGTCTGAAACTATGAGCAGACATAACACATTTAGCCATTGTTATGTCTCTGCTTTTGCATAGATATGAGTCCTAAATCCCCTGCGAATTTCCTGATTTATGACAAATAATAGCTGATCATTACAGGTCATCTAGATTCTAATATCTTGTTCAGATCACCGCCTGTTTAGTTTAGTTTAGATTTTGCTTAAGAGTTTAACGACCCAGACAACCCTATTTAGGTCACAGGGGCTTGGAGAAATAAATCGGGCCGCCAGATGCTTCCACGAATATCTGAAACTGATCGAACATTTGGATCCTGGTAAACCGCTTCAAAGGTCTTGCGCGAAAGTGGTGAATGTCGGACCGTCGGACCCTAGCGATTTCTTTGGGCGGTCAGGATTGTATAGTCTATATAAAGAATAGGCTGTTTTTATTCTGTTGCCTGATACCAGAATATGTGTAGGCCTGCCAATGCCAACCCGCATTTTCTCGAAATAAATTGAGTTAGCCGAGAACATTTAGATGTTAAGGATGAAGTTATGTGTATGTCAAGCAAAATTATCCTCAACATCAAGTTAACATACCCATGAAATAAAGACCGCCACAATGCCGCTTTATGTATGGAAATGTGAGGTTAACAAGTGTTTAAATTTTCTTTCTACAATTACATTAACAAGCCAATGTAAAACAAAATCTATATTGTGAAAAAAATGGGGGTTTGCAGTGGTATGCATTATTATTCCCCCAAACGTAATGGGTATACTTATTCTGTTTGCTCCGTTTCTTGTTCCTCTTCTTCTTCTTCTTCTTCTTCTTTACGTCCACATTTTGTCGTCTGAACGAGTTCTCAGTAATTACTAAACGAAGAGTTCTGAAAGATATCAAGGACTTCTGAGGATCAATCAGAGCCCTTAAAGTACATGTACTTCAAACATCATACAATACGCCGAAAACGCCTATCAGTGAGCAAAGAGATTGATAGATTGATTCTTTATTAAGACAGGAGAGCAGTTGTGTCACCATTCAGAAAGGCGGACATAAAGTGTTCTCAGAGGGGGGAGGGAGGGGCGGGGGCTGGGGGTGTCATGCAAATATCAGCCCAAATTTTGTCCGAACGGTTATCAGTAATCGCTGGACGGATTGTTTTGATTGGAGGTATGATAGGTACCAGTATGATGTTTTGCAAGAGGGTCTCAAAGATCCCCGGGGGTGGGGATGCATGCCGCACCCCCTCCAATTCATGTTAGGCTTAATATCTCAAAAAAAAACAAAAAAAAAACAGTGCTCAGTGCTAAACCATATACGTGTATATTCTTGTTACATGTGATACATATAAGACACATTCAATGACCCATCTGGGGTCTCCCAGGGGGTGGGGTGTGCACTTCATGATAGACCAAATATCTCGGAAACCGCTAAGGTCCCCAGTCCATTACACTATACAGTAGAACTTCGATGGCTTGGACACGGATAGCTCGTTTACCATGGCTGACTCGAACCCGTTCTTGAATCCCTAGAGAAATCCTCTACATAAGAAATAGTGGGGGATAGTTTAGGAGATTTTCTTGATTTATATTGCAAATGTATGCTCTGTGTACTCATTAGAATCGCCTCGATGAGGCGATTCTAATGAGTACACACAGCATACATTTTCATTATAGAGCGCAGAAAAGTTGTCAAAAAGTATCTCCTTACGCTTCCTGGCAGTAACCCTCATTTGCTCGAACTACCAATGTCTCTAACAGATTTTCGAGGTCCCAAAGGTGTTCGAGCCATTGAAATTCGACTGTACAATCTTGTTCCTGTTGTTGTAACAACTGGGAACAGAAAATGTCGACTTGAAATCTGGAATTCTCTTGCCCTTGGTCTTATAAAGAGCGTAATTGACTAAATCTGAAACAAAGACAAGGGATTATTTGACAAGATATTTTATGGCAACATGTCTATTGATTTTGCACATCAGATGGGATTAGCAAGAAGCTCTTAACAGAGAGAGGAATAATTTCATTGCTGCCCTTTTAATTGAATTGGCATCTGTGACATGAATAACCGTATAAGCCCCGCTTTATACAGTCTGAGTTGATTGGGGATTACAAGTGTATATGTTATATTAAAACAAAGAATGTTATTGTTATGACTAGTATTACACAGAATTATAGAACAAAATCATAATTCTTCTCATGCGTGAGGTATTGGCACCAATTATTCACATGTAAGAGGAATTGGTACCAATTCTTCACACATGTAAAAATGTAAAAGTAATTGGTACCAATTCTTCACCCCCCACCCCCCCCCCCCCCAAAAAAAAAAAAAAAAAAAAAAAAAACACAGGTCACAGGTCACAGGTTGACGAATCCTTACCAATTCTTTACACGTCAGAAATTACCAACGAATTCTTCACATGTGTGAGGAATTGGTACCAATTCTTCACCCCCGAGTAAAAGTCGCACCAATTGTTACAGATGTGACGAATACTTACCAATTCTTCACACGTATGAAAAATTTGAGCACAAATTTTAGACCCCAAAATGTTTCGAAATTAACCATACGTAAAATTCTCATTTGGCAAATGTGACGTATGGGTGTGAAATTTAAGAAATGCGAGATTTACGGTTCAATAGGATTTTCTTTCTTAATTACTCCAAGAAACAAATATTGTGGACATTTGTTAGAATCGCCTCGGTGAGGCGATTCTAACAAATATCCACAATTGAGGCGATTCTAACAAATAACTACAATATTTGTTTACTGGAGTATTAAATAATTACAATACTTATGACTAGCTCCATAAACCGTTTCATCTTGAGCTAAGGATTTTTTTTTTTTGCATTAAAATTGCCGTTGGCAGTTGTCTGGTAATTCGACATTTTTGATGAAAATTGTGCCAGGGCCAATGCTTTGCCAGGTATCGTTTTGGGTTCATTTCATTATTAAACAGGTTCAACTTGGCTATAAACTTCACGAAAACTATAACATTGTGACTTTTGAAAATTTTTAATTTTCGGGATTAACTCAAGATGAGATCGACCATAATGGTAACAGACGTACTTTAATGATTTGCTGCAATGCATAGTATGGCCAGCTCGGCCCCCGCAAATCTGGGCTTGAAGAAATATATGGGCTGCATGATGCTTCCACGCAGAGCTGAAACCGACCGCACACGAGTACTGGTAAACCGCTTAGAGGATCTAAGCCTGCCCAGGCAAAGTAGTGCGAGTTGACCGCCCATGCTTATAAACCTTATTTGGTTTCATTGGGCGACAGGGCTTGAGGTGTCATTTTATCTCAATGTCGGGTAAAAGTCCCACAAAATTGGAAGCAACGCCTCCAAAATGACATGTACAGTGTTGACGGGGACCTTAGACCAAATCAAACAAATAATATGGCCAGCTACTCTTTACAAGTAAAATCCAAGTTATCTGTCTGTGATCCACCAGCTTTTCATTGAATTTATACGTACATTTACCATGTAATTCATCTGGGGGTAGGGGAATGGTTGGTTTAATAAAACAGCAAATTAGCACGGCGACTCCTTCATTTCTGGTAATTTTCTATTCTCTGAAAATATCACTTAGAGAAAAGCCTTGTTTTATGAACAATTCAGTGTAGCATCAGCTGATCAGACTCTTCTCTTGTCATATGAGCCTACAGGACACGTGGGTTCTTTCCCTATGTAATATGGACTTGTAAGGTTGTGCGCATCATGGACATATTGACGTGCTGAGCTACCCAGATTATGTTGTCGACTGTTTTAACCCATTTTTGTATCGGACACCCCAAAACGGGTATTTTGCAAACAGTGCAGACCCAGATCAGACGCCGCAGAACGCGGCGTCTGATTAGGGCCTACAATGTTTGCAAACAGTTCAGCAATTTTACGAATAAATTTTGAAGAAAACATAACCTGACACCCCTAAATTTTGAAATGGACCCCTACTGTATATAGATGGAAGAATCCATTTGGTACGAAAAGGGTTAACCAGGGAACGTTGGTTGTTAACAGTTTGGTTTTGCATTATATGAATATCATAAGTCCCAAGAGATGTCCCTGTTTTGTAACAAACACCGCAAAGCAGTTATCTGGATTCTGATATCTATTTGAAGAGACGCTTTTATTAGCACTCTAATGTAACTAACCTTACTCCGCATGCGCACAAAAATATTCTGATATGCACTGTCTGAATCATAATAAATTTCTAAATTTCTATTCTATTCTGTTGCATGTATGTGTATGTCATAAAATATATTTTTTCTGTTCTATTCTGTTCTGAGCCTCGCAAACTACAGTGCTGGTTTTGATCTGGAAGCCCTACCTATGACTCAAACACCTTTGTAACCATGAAAATTTGTTCAAGACAAGGATAGTTTGAGCAATTGAGAGTTAAACGTAACACCAAGTAAGGATACATACGAGGGTCAGTCAATAATAAAATAGACTAGTCCTCGGTTTAAAGACTCGTCCGAAAGTCTGGAGAAGCCCGAGATCTAACCCGCGAACCCTAGTTTATGAGGCGGGTACGATAACCACTTCACCACGGAGGCTTCTAAAGACAAGTCTTATAATTTACTTACTGTTTTGTATTGGGAATTAAATTATATTCATTTGGAAACTTAATCCAAAGTGTAATCAATAGGTGCTGTCAATAGGTACATGCACTGAAAGTGGCGCTGTTCATTTGCTACGTTCAACGTCCCGTAACTTTAAAGCTGACACTTTGCAACAATTGTTTCAAGATGTGCCTGTTGATAGACTTACCGAGTGGGCTGAAAATTATTATATTTATATTGAGGCACAGGCAGGATTCCGTAGTCATATGAGCACAGTTGATAATATTTTTGTACTGCATGGACTTATTACTCATTTAATTAATGAAGGAAAAAAATTATACTGTGGTTTTATTGACTTTACTAAAGCATTTGATTTTATTAGTAGAGATATTATTTGGTATAAACTTATAAAACTTGGTGTCAGGGGTAAAATGTTGAACATAGTAAAATCGATCTATGAGCAAGTCAAATCAAAAGTTAAATATAACAACAAGTTAAGCGAAACATTTGATTGTTACCTGGGCGTTAGACAGGGCGAATGTTTGTCGCCTTTTCTGTTTGCAATATATATCAATGATGTAGAGTACGAACTGATTAATAAAGAAGCGAAGGGAGTTGATATAGGTCTAATAAAACTTTTTCTCTTATTATACGCAGATGACATAACTTTGTTCTCTGATACAGCAGTTGGTCTGCAAGAAGGGTTTGACATATTGGCCGAATATTGTGATCGATGGAAACTTAAAGTAAATCTTGCAAAAACAAAGGTAATGGTATTTAGAAAAGGTGGCAGACTACCAAACGATTTGCGTTTTTATTATAATGGTTCTGAAATTGAAATTGTGACCAAGTTTTCATATCTTGGTGTCGTTTTCACACCCGGCGGGTCTTTCTCTTACGCACAGGCAACATTAGCTGGGCAGGCACAAAAAGCCATTTTCAAGTTAAAAGGTTATTTAGAAAGTTTTTCAACATTAACACCTAAACATGTATTAGAGCTTTTTGATAAATTGGTTTCACCGATTCTTAACTATGGTTCCGAAGTATGGGGATTTTGTCAAGCCAAACAAATCGAACGCGTTCATTTAAAGTTCTGTAAAGCCTTGCTAGGAGTGAAACAGTCAACGCAAAATAATTTCATTTATGGTGAACTGGGGAGGATAAGTTTTCAAGTCAAAAGACATTGCAATATAATACGATACTGGCTAAAAATTATCAAATCTTCCGATATTAAGTACATCAAGATTATATATAATGTAATGTTAGAAGATATTCAAAGTAACCCGGGAAAAATAAATTGGGTGGCTCTTGTCAGAAATTTGCTAGGTTCTTTAGGTTTTAATGATGTTTGGATGCAACAGGGGGCAGGGGACGAAAAATTCTTTATGTTTACTCTAAAACAACGAATGAATGCTAACTTTATGCAACTTTGGAATGCAGAACTGAGTCAGTCAACACGATCAATCTTTTATAGATCAATTTCAAATTTTAAATATCAGGAATATTTAGATGTTGTAAAAGTTAAAAAATTTCAAAATGCTTTAGTGAGGTTAAGAGTACGTTCCCATAGGTTAGAGGTGGAGGTTGGTAGATGGAATAGACAGAGAGTTGAATATGAAGAAAGAAAATGTAGGATTTGCAACAAACTTGAGGATGAATATCATTTTATTTTTGAATGTATCTTATATGAAGATTTAAGAAGGAATTATATTCCAAGATATTATAGAATAAGGCCAAATATGTTTAAATGCATAGAATTATTAAGTACCACAAATGTAATGCATATCAATAAACTTGCAACGTATGTATACAAAGCTTTTGAAAAACGAAATATAACATTGTTTTCTGCAAAATGAACGTTTCTAGTTTCTGAAAATTGATGTGATACATTCTGTAATGCAGTATATTTTTCATATGTTATCTGAAGTATCATGAAATAACAATGATGGGAGCATGAAACCTCGACGCTGTCTTAAATTTCGTTTCGCTAAGGCAGAGTCTAAGGGACATGCTCATATACATAAATTCCGATTTGATTAGATGTGGCGTGTCCTTCTTAAAAGAAGGTCAATACCGCATTGTTTTTTCATCCGTTTTTGTCAAAAGTTAAGCATGGGGATACATTATTAACATTCTCTCCAAATAAGTCTGATCTATGCGTCCGAGCATGCATACGTACGTACGGGCGCGTATGCGAACGAGCGTATGTACGTGTGCTCACGTAAAGTTATGTGTGTGTGTGTGTGTGTGTGTGTGTGTGTGTGTGTTTGTGTGTGTGTGTGTGTTCTTTTCAATTTGCACAGTCTTTAGTAATTTAATTCCAAGGTATCTAAGAGTATAATACAGACAAGAACTTTATACAGTGTAACTTTGAAAAATCATTACCCTATGAGACAATTAAATTTTGTTCGCGAGTTCGAAATAGGGACAGGACGAACTATTGGGGGTTGCGCATGCCGCTAGACTATGATATACAAAGAGTGAGTGCTACTTAGCCATAGTAAACGAGTTATCCTAATTCGAGTTATCAAAGTTCACTGTATATATATATTTCAGAAAATCATTATTATGCTTCTTGTATGTTTAAACCTATCACAGTTATTGCTTTGTATAAATGCATGTTTGTACATGTTTATGCTCAAGGGCTATACGCCTATTGCATTGGAATAAATTCTTCTTCTTCTTCTTCCTGTTGATAATATCTTCTTATTATTAAAAGAAATTGGACTTTTTCATTAGATTTAATTTTGCTACAAATTTTTATACATTATCACTGACTTTTTTAACTTTTAATATCCCCATAATTCTACATACTCATTTGCTTGGCAGCAAAGAAATGGTGGTTAACTGGCCCGCGCCACGTATGTTTTTCTTGTTGCCATGGCAACAATCATGAACTGAAAAATCCAGCAAAAATAAAAAAATACTACATTATTATCTTTGAAATATCGGAACCCTTGATGACATCTGCTTTATTAAATGTTGGAAAAATCAATCTTTTCGTTCGAATACAGCCTCTGGATGACTTTATTTATAGAGGGTAACATATTTAGTACTAGTACTAATCTTCCATGTGGCCATTACTTTTTCTTCCTCTTCTTAAACTCTCTTGCTCAAGGAAACAACACTTGACACATGCGGGGATCGAACCGGCTCATCATGAAAGCACGCCTATATAATTTTGAACCCTCAAACCCCATTCTTAAATAGCAAAACTGAGGTTTACAGGGGTAAACATTATCTTTCTTATTTCTGCTCAAAAACAAAGATTGTGAATACTCGTTAGAACCGCCTCATCGAATGTGTTCTTACGAGTATCCGCAAGCTATGTTTTGGAGCAGAAATATGAAATATATCGGATTTTTAATCGGAAATGTTTCGATTTTTTGGTGGCAAACTTCTCAATAATAAACCGCGACAGAATAACCGCTCAGGAACGGTCAGTGAAACGAATTCCACTTGGGGGCTTAAATCGATTTTACGCAGCTGTAATCCTGGCCCTTACTTCCGCCGAGATTTAGACAAATACTTTGTTCATTCCGCATGAAGGCCTCCTAACTCATCAGTGCCACATCTCCGAGAACACAAAAATCAAACAATCACAGAGATGAAACAGCTGTGTTGCTTAGCAATACAAAAATGTATAAAATTGAAACTAACAAAAACAAATCAGGGGTAGCTATACGACTTGGTCGACAAATCTATTAAAAGACAAAAAAAAAAAAAAAAAAAAAAAAAAAAAATGAATGAATAATAAATAAATAACTGAATATGTATCGAAATAAAATTACGATAAAGTTCCACATTAATTTTATGGCAAGCTACGAGGGTTGAATGATACATGTATGTTGTGAGCTTTGTATTGAAGGAGGTACGTAGGGATGTTCTTTTTAAATCCTACTATTCTCTGACTATATAGGGCCGCGTATCCAAGGACTGGTCTCATTTGGTCAGTTTATATCGACGAGGTAGCACTCTAAAGTAAACAAGACAAACAGCTTTTGCAAAATGGACAAAATCGGTGAAAGAGCAGTGATCCAATATTTGCATAAAAAGGTTAAACCCTAAGGATATCCATAATGATATTGTAGCAATACCAGGGAAAGATGCCCTTCATAAGCTGCAGTGAAAAGGTGGGTGGCGGAATTTAAGCGCGGCAGACAGAGCCTTGAGGATGATCCCCGTCCTGGAAGGACTGTCAATGTTGCACCCCAGAAATGGTCAATGAAGTCCATGATATTGTTATGACTGACAGACGAGTCACATAAAGATATATAGCCAGTAGAGTTGGTATTTAACAGGATAGCCGGCCCCCGCCCATAGGGGCTTGAAGAAATATATGGGCTGCATGATGCTTCCACGCAGAGCTGAATCCGGCCCGCACACTAGTGCTGGTAAACCGCTTAGAGGATCTAAGCCTGTCCAGGAACCGCAGTGCGAGGCGGACCGTCCATGCTAATAAACCCTATTGGTTTCATTGGGCGACAGGTCTTGAGATGTCATTTTATCTCAATGTCGGGTTAAAGTCCCACAAAATTGGAAGCAACGTCTCCAAAATGACCTGTACAGTGTTGACGGGGACGTTAAACCTCAAATCAAACAAACAATTTAACAGGATAGTACATTCCATTCTGACAGAGGATCTTACAATGAGAAAGCTTTTGGCCCAGTAGGTACAAAGACTTCTGACAGTTGGTCCGAAGCACACCAGGTGCACATTATCGCGTGCTAATCTTAACCTTTTTGAGGCAGATTCTGCCAACTTTCTTCAGAGATTGGTCACTATGGTTGAAAAATGGGTCCATCATTTTACCCAAGAGGCCAAACAACAATCGGAACAATAGAAACACCCTGGCTTACACCAGCGAAAGAAGGCAAAGACTGTTCTATCAGCTGGGAAGGTTATGGCCTCGGTTTCTTGGGATGCAGATGGTGTTCTTCTGATAGATTATCTCCAAAAGGGACAAACAATCAATGGCACATACTATGCTTCACTTCTGACGGAGCTACGGGAAATATTAAACTTAAGCTCCGCGGAAAGCTCACTGAAGGTTCTATCAGGACAATGCTCCTGTTCTCAAGTCTGTCATTGCTTTGACTGCCATTCACGATTGTGGCTTTAAATTGATTGAGCATCTGCCTTACTCACCTGATCTCGCTCCACCAGACTTCCATCTATTTCCAAAACTGTAAACGGATATTTCAGGCATTCACTTTCTGTCCGATGGTGACGTCATATATTTAATGAATGACTTTCTGAATAGCCAAGAAAAGGAGTTCTATAAAAGTGGCATTGAGGCACCTTAACACCGCTGGCAAAAGTGTATAGATACTGAAGAGGAATTGTGTTGAAAAATAATACAATATGTCCGACAAAATTCAAATTCTTCAATATGAGGTTCAAAACATATCAATCAGCCCTCGTAAATAACCGAAATCGTGACCACTCATTTAAGACTACTGTGCCTGCTGGTACATAAGATGTATTAACTTTAATGTTTATATTTCTCATTGGCCATATGACGTCCAAGTTGTATGAAACTAGTCTCACGATTTATTTACTGATCCTCGTACATGTATTTTCCAATCTTCAGTTAAATAAAAGTCATGCTGTGTGCATTCATTAGAATCGCCTGATGGAGGCGACGATTCTAATGAGTTAAAAAACATGCATTTTCCAGAATCTTCTACCTGGAGTTGTGGGGTGAAGTTATTAGGCACGCAATTTTCAGTTCGAATCAGACATCCGTTCGAGTACTCACTCTGTATCTGTAATGCGTTCGGTTTGCAAAAGTAATTCTGTTTTACAGATTAAGATGTCGCTGAAGAAAACAATGGCACCAAAACAATGTTGTCATGGGAATTTCATATGAAGGATTTGATTTTATTAAATTTTAAGGATCTAGCTGTTTGTTTTGTTTGATTTGAGGTTTAACGTCCCCGTCAGCACTGTAAAGGTCATTTTGGAGACGTTGCTTTCAATTTTGCGGGACTTTTTCCCCGACATTGAGATTAAATGACATCTCAAGCCCTGCCGCCCAATGAAACCAACAAGGATTTTAAGCATGGACGGTCCGATTAGCAGCGCATTGCCTGGGCAGGCTTGGATCCTCTAAGCGGTTTACCAGTTGTCATGTGCGGGTCGGTTTCAGCTCTGAGTGGAAGCATCATGCAGCCCATCTATTTCTTCAAGCCCCGATGGGCGAGGGCTGATGGAACTAGGTGTTATGGTAACCGATCTGTACAAACATTTCTTGCTTGCAATGGTTTGTTTGTTTCACTAAGGTTTTACATCCCAATCAACACTATTCTGGTCATTCTGGAGACATTGCTTTCAATTTTCTAGGGTGTTTACCCGACACTGACATGAAATGGCATTTCCAGCTCTACCGCCCTATGAAACCGCTAGGGTTAAAGTAGCGGTCCGACTCGCACCGCTTTTCCTGGGCAGGTTTAGACCTTCTAAGTGGTTTAGCAGTATTCAAGTTCAGTCGGGAGGCATCATGTAGACTAATTTATTTCTACAATATACATTCAGTCGCAGGACATTGAAGTTCATCAGAAATTCTAAGAGAGCCCTCACATTGACGTAAAATCACTTTTGCTACACAATAAGCAAGCAAAGCTTACGACCTTCGCAAGCTTCGCTTGGTTATCATCAGCAAAAGTGGATTTAAGCCACAATAGGGGTTTTAAAGTTTCTTTTTTCTAATGAAACGTCAATGCCCTGTAATTCAGTGAAACGTCACTGACTCCAATACGAATGGTTCGTTCGGCCCCTGCTCATCGGGGCTTGAAGAAATATATGGGCTGCATGATGCTTCCACGCAGAGCTGAATCCGACCAGCACACGAGTACTGGTAAACCGCTTAGAGGATCTAGGTCTGCCAAGGCACAGCGGTGCGCACGAGTCTGACCGTCCATGCTTATAAACCCGTTTGGTTTCATTGGGCGACAGGGCTTGAGATGTCATTTCATCTCATGTCGGGTAAAAGTCCCACAAAATTTGAAGCGACGTCTCCAAAATGTCCTTTACAGTGCTGACGGGGACGTTAAACCTCAAACAAACAAACAAACAAACAAACAAACAAACAAACAAACAAACAAACGGATGGTTCGTTTATGATTGATTATTCAAACTCGTTATTGAGTCCCTTAATTTCAGATATATAGACAAAAATCCTACATTAAGACCATCTCTAGGGCTTTTCAAAAGTGGTCTTGTCATACCACTTTTGAACAGTCCCAAAGGTGGTCTCTCAATAGGAGAAACCAGATGTAGCAAACACAAAGAAAGAAAAAGTGAAACCTTCTCAATAAGCTTTTAAAAGCAGATGTAGTCTTAATTTTAGGTTGTCTTAATAGCGGAATTTTCCTGTATATAACACAACATTTTATGGATATTTTGGTGGATTTCTTTTTACTTCAATGTTGAAAATAAATATTGTGAGTACTGTTAGACTCGAGCCGATGAGGCGATTCTTATGAGTACACAAAACGTACCTTCATTTCCGGGCTAAGGGTATTAAACCCTACCATGGAGCTTCGCACGACACTCCTTCTTCACCAAATGACTACTCAGACAAGAGGGATAAGACTTTGGTCGTACGTCCGACCGTCAGTTTTTCTCTAATTCGATGGATGGATAGGCGTGGTATAGAAATGTTGTACGCTTCAGTTTGATTAGACACAGGCATTATATTAACACACCCTTTTAATTAACCTTCGAGAAAATGATTGTGATATATTTCTTATTGTTCCAAGAAATCATGCTAATTGTCAAATGTCAAATTGTTTTCAGGGAAAAATAAGAAAATTATTTAAAAATATTGTCAACTGAAAAAAAAAAAAAAAATGCAAAACATAATACAGTATTGCTCTTCAGAACTCTGACTCAGGCAGTTTTTGTCTGTTGAAAATTTGATATGCAAACATATGCATTTTTTTTTCTTATTTCTGCTCCAATACATAGGTTGTGGGTACTCGTTAGAACCGCCTCAATGAGGCGGTTCTAACGAGCACCAACGACCTATGTTTGCAGTATTTATAAGAAAAATATCAGGGATTTTCATTAGAAAAGTAGCCATTTTTGAGATGAGAAAAATGCACTTTATCGCACGGGTGTGTTATCGTAATACCAAAATGGCTACTTTTCTGATGAAAATCTGTGGTATATTTCTTATTTATGCTTCAAACATAGGTTGTGGGTGCTCGTTAGAATCGCCCTATTGAGGCGGTCCTAACGAGTACCCACAACCTATGTATTGGAGTAGAAATAAGAAAAATAATGCATACCCCCGTAAACCCCAGTTATCTTTATATAAAGTGGGGTTTAGGGAGGGGGAGGGGGTCTTCATTTCACGGACTTGTTCACGTGATGTCCTTCAATTATCACAAGACAACTGCGTCAGGGCTCAGCAGTAGAGCATTGTGTTTTTACCCGAGTGGCCCGGGTTCGAATCCTACCGAAAGCGGGGTTGTTACGAGAGTTACCACGAACTGAATTTGCCAAGCAAAGACTCGTCATATGATCACGGTCTAAGATTAACAAAGCGGGAAAGGCAATTTTTAGACAATGAATCGACATTCAATTTAGTCTGTCAGAAACACAATTGTGTTATTTCATGCATCGACTGTGACTGACAGTCTGTCAGATTCAAGACATTTGTCAAGCGCTATTTGTAATTATCTAAACGGTTATGAAAGTCTAAACCTCGTCTGAAAGCTTTCAAAATATAATTGAATCTGTTCCTCAGCAAACCGAAAGTCGTGTGATTGGGGGCAGACTTTTTTGCTCTATTGTTTAACAATCGAGCCAAAGTTATTAAGTACACTGGCTTGTCGTTGTTGATATCCACGTGACTACCTCTGTTATGGATGGTTTCTGAAAGAATAGCCTCGCTATCCTTATCGCTTTGAGGCCAGAGAGTTAGTTTATACTAATTTATTTTAGTTCGATTGCGATGGAAGCCTCAAGCTTATTTAATCGCTCGCGAACACTCATTCCGGATGTTTTCACGCGCGCGCGAGAGAGGCAGTGACTATTACACCACTGCTACCCATTTACACCTGGGTGGAGTGAGGCAGTATCATTATGTGTCTTGCCCAAGGACACACCTCAATACCGGGTGCCGGATTCGAACGTACAACCTCTCGATCATGGGTCGAACGCGTTAACCACTGCGCTATCGAGGCTGCGTTACGTAAGAGGGTTACATGTATCTATAGAATCTGGACTGGAATCATGTGTTAGGTTTGGCAAACAGTTCAGACCCTGATCAGACGCAGACGAATGTTGCGCCTGATCAGGAGCTACACTGTTTGCATACGTTACTGGAATTAAAAGGTTAAATGAAACAGTCTAAGTCCGCGGTCAGGACCATTTTGTCAGCCTATACGTACTCAGACTCAGAATCGATCCACCAGTGCTGCCAGTGTTTTGATGGTGTGCTAATACATCAAGGGCTGTTCCTCTCTTATCTGTCCGTCTGTCTGTCACTTTGGCATGGCCGAATGAGAAACATGTAAAAGTTGTCTCCACCCTTTTTCACACTTAACGACATCGGTTATATTTAACGCTCTGCATGATGGGTAATTTTTCACAGCAGACAACGTTTTGAAATATTTCTATAATTTTTCCCAGAAAACAGGATTTGACATCTCATGCAAATTGTCTTCATAGGAGACAATTTGCATGAGATATCAAGCCCTGGGAAAACAGGATTTGACATCTGATGCAAATTGTCTCCATAGCTAGGAGACAATTTGCATGATATGTCAAGTCCTGTTTTCTGGAAAAAAAAGATAATTCATCACGTAAACATGTCCGTGAAATGAAAACCCCCTAAACCCCACTTTATATAGAGAAAACTGGGGTTTACGGGGGTATTCATTATTTTTCTTATTTCTGCTCAAAGACATAGGTTGTGGGTACTCGTTAGAACCGCCTCACAGAGGCGGTTCTAACCAGCACCCTCAACCTATGTTTTGAGCATTTACAAGAAAAATATCAAGGATTTTCATAAAAAAAGTAGCCATTTTTGAGATGTGATAAATGCACTATGTCGCACGGGTGGGTTATCGTAATGAACAACAATGTGTCGTCTGTTGATTTGGCTAGAGAGAGCTAAAGGTTAAAATCACATTTTCAAAAATATTCTGCTTGTTCATTTTTTGTCTGATTGATAATAACCATGCTGGATCCTGCACAAGCGGGTTGCAAAACGCACAAAGATATCATCGTTCAGACGATTACTGATCTGAATTTTTATCTCAACATGCAGAATTCTGAATCAAACAGAATGGCCAATAATGAGTCCACTTAGACGAAAATGGACCTTAGTACTGATATATTGTAACAGTTCTTTAAAGGAGGTTCAATGTGTAAGCAAAACATCTAAGGCATTGTCTGAAACTTCGCCTAGGCTTTCAGTCGGAGAAACTCTGCTTTGACCATGCATATGCGTAGGCTTTGCCTAATAAGTACTTCTCAAGAAGGCCTCGGCTGTTTTATAATAGCCCATTTGTTTGAATAAGCAAATGTAATTTAGACAACCAACATACTATCATTGCCAATAAACCGGATGTATCTCGTGTTTAATGACTCAATTACTAAACAAATAGATGCATTTCCCAATAAATTGCTATTGAAGTTATGAATTTAGATTGATTCTTCATTCGCAAAACGATCCATTATCTCTTGCAAACAATGACTGTTGTTGAGAGATGGCCTAGAGACCTTATTGACACAACTTACAATAAAATAGCAGACCCATGCGCCTGGCAGACGTTCCGCCATTTTCAAAGGGAGACAACTTTTGGAAGTTCCTATTCGCTTTTCTTTAATCCCTATCCCACTAAAAAGGGGTCTACTCTTTTTAAGAGTTGACCCTTATTGACAGGGGAGACAAAATACTTTAACAAGAGTTGCCTGCCCTGAAGGTGTTTCCATTCACCTTAAGGGGCCTCTTTCATTGCGCTGTTCAGATGAAAAATGTTTTTTTTTTTTTTTTTGGGGGGGGGGGGTTGGTTTTACGGCCCTTTCAAGATTATTTCACTCATATCTAGCCGATCGTTAATCAGAGGTGGGCGAAAACCGGAGTACCCGGAGAAAAACCACCTCGCCTTCCGTTGCAGAACTTGGCGTCTCACATGTGACCGAGCCAGGCTCGAACCACAGCGGTGAGAGACCTAATGATCAAGAGTCAGCGCTCTTAACCACTAGGCCACGGAGGCCCGTTTTTTTTTTCTTATTTATAGTCCAAACATAGATTGTAGGTGCTCGTTAGAACCGCCTCGTTGAGGCGATGCTAACGAGTACATACACTCTATGCTATTGAACAAAAATAACGAATATGTGGTATACCCATGTAAACTACATTTTCTCTATATTACATCACGTGAACAAGTCCGTGAGATGAAGACCCCCTAAACCCCACTTTATATAGAGAAAGCTGGGGTGTAAGGGGGTATACATTATTTTTCTTATTCATGCTCCAAGACATAGGTTGTGGGTACTCGTTTGAACCGCCTTATTGAGGCGGTTCTAACGAGCACCCACAACCTATGTTTCCAGTATAAATAAGAAAAATATCACGGATTTTCATCAGAAAAGTAGCCATTTTGGAGGTGTGAAAAATGCACTATGTCGCACGGATGTGTTATCGTAATGAAGTGGGGTTAACAGAATGTACATTACATAGACTAGTTAGCCTGGTAGAGCTGAACTACAAACCTGATTGGCAATTCTGGCGTGATTTGCGACACTGATGCGTGTGTAGAACCTGATAAATCTTTTTGCACGTAGGGTGCCATTCCGCCCTCACCATTTAAATTATCGCCCATTCAATTCTATATAAGCTTGGAAATTTCTTTAGAAAAACTGGAGTTTAAAGTTGTACGTCAACGAACACCAACAACCTATGTTTGCAGTAGAAATACGAAAAACATCACGGGATTTCAACAGAAAAGTAGCCATTTTGGAGATCTAAAACAACAACAGCAACAACCCCTCCCCCCTCCAAAAAAAAAAAAAAATAAAAATAAAAAACAGGTTGTACACTGCATGAGTGTCCTGAACGGGGACTTAGACTGTTTCGTTTCACCCTTTAATTTCTGTACTGTAAGTAAACAGTGTAGACCCTGATCAGACACATCGTTTTGCGGCGTTTGATGGAAAGCGGCTGAACTCAGAATCAGAATCAGAATTGTTACTGGTGACACGTCAAATGACATTCATACACCAGGACCTGTGATGTGGGAAGTTAGTCCCTAGCTCTAACCAAAGAGGTAAATTTAGCTACACAATCATCAGCACCTTCAGCTGTCGAAATAATCGAATCGGGAAGGGCATTCCAATCTCTAATAGTTCTGGGAAAGAACGACTCTTTATAAATGTCAGTTCTTGCGCTAAGGGCCTGAAACGCCAACGAATGGTGATTTCTACAGTGTCTAGCTGGGGGAACAAGGTCATCTGTTGGAATGCTGGCCGCACCCTTTAGACCTTTGTATAAAAGGATTAGCCTACTGTCTTTTCTCCTTTTCTTGAGAGACTCCCATTTTAATTTTCCAAGTATTCCAGTCATGCTCCCAGTTTCAAAGCAGTAATTGCCTGTTACAAATCTAGCGGCTCTATTCTGAACTTTCTCAATTTCATCGTTAAGGACCACTCTACTGGGGTCCCAGATACAACTACCATATTCCAAGATTGGGCGAACAAGACCTTTATATGCTGCCTCTTTTACATCCTGAGGGCACTGATGAAGATTTCGCCTCAGGAAACCAAGCGTTCTATTTGCCTTAGTACACATGTTGCTAATATGAGTATTCCATCTCAAGTTGTGTGAGATTGTCACTCCAAGGTATTTAATGGAGTCCACATTCTCGAGGACCGTTCATTCTAAGGTGTAAGAAGCCTCAACTTTATTAGATCTCTTCCTAGTTATCTGCATAATATTGCATTTAACTGGCTGAAATCTCATGCCCCATTTACGTGCCCAACATCCTAATCTATCTATGTCTGCCTGAAGTTTCAATGAGTCATCTGTATCTCTAATTTCCCGGTAACAAACACAGTCATCTGCGAACAGTCTTATTTCTGAGTCAATGTCAGTGGAAATATCATTGATGTACAGGGAGAACAAAAGTGGACCAAGAACGGTCCTTTGCGGGACTCCAGACAAAACTGGAGCCCACTCCGAGGATTCACCATTAACAACAACCCGCTGTTTTCTGTAGCAAAGAAAGGAATCTATCCATTTGAGGATATTTCCTCCAATTCCATAACCAAATAACTTAGATTTAAGTAGTTCATGAGGAGGGGTGTCAAAAGCCTTCTCAAAGTCCAGAATAAATATGTCCACCTGTCCCCCTTTGTCCAAGATTTTTGCCCAGTCATTAATAACTGTGCTTAGCTGAGTTTCACAACTGTGCCTTTTCCTAAATGCATGTTGTCTGCCTGACAAAAGTTTATGTTCGTCCAAGTGGGCCATGATGTTCGAGCAGACTATATGTTCCAGCAATTTACACAGAACACAAGTCAGAGACACAGGGCGATAATTACGGGCAAGGGCCCTATCTCCTTTTTTGAAGAGTGGACAGATGTTTGCTAAGAGCCATTCTTTGGGGATTTCACCCGTATCAAGAGACTGTTGAAACAAGTGTGCAATAACTGAACCCAACTCATTTGCTAGTTCCTTCAGGACTCTAGGATGAAGCTCATCAGGTCCTAAGGCCTTACTGGGGTTTAAGCCTTGAAGTAATTTGATCACTCCTGCAGATGTCACAACAATATTATTCATGAATGGGGCCGATCTTCCAGTCAGGGGAACCTCCGTGAACTCAGTTTTATTAAACGCATCATTGAATTGACCAACTAGTTCCTCTGCCCTTTCAGAGTCTGATTCAGCAACCCCGTCCCCTGCTCTTTTATTAAGGGGCGGGATACCTTGCCTGTCTTTCTTCTGGCTATTAATATATCTGTAGAAGTCTCTGGGATTTGCCTTTACAACACCAACCAAGTTATTCACATACAAATCATGCTGATTTTTTTTATATCAGTCTTGATTTCACGTCTCAAGTTTTCAAATTTTGTCCGGAGTTTACCACTTCCCGACTTTTTTGCCTTTGCATGAATCTTATTCCTTCTGCGAATTTTCCTTCTTATCTCTGGAGTGATCCAGGGAATAGAAGATACATACCTACTAGTTTTTGAGGGGATATGATTTTCGGCCGAAGTATGAATGAAAGAAGTTATCAAATCAAAGTTCTCCTGTACAGTCCGAGCATCTGAATGACCAAGTAAAGTAATTCTCCTTTGCAAATCTGAGTGCATCCTTCCTCATAGTTTCATAGTCACCTTTCTGATATGAGTACACCTTCCTCCGAGGTTTCTTTATTGGTGGGATGTGAATTTTTAAATATCCGGAGACAACATCGTGGTCACTTAGTTTATCTGGGGAATGAATGTCTTCGAATTGTCCTGGAAAAGTCGTAAGGATCAGATCCAATGTGTTCTTATCACGAGTGGGGAAGTTAACAATTTGTTCAAGACCATGATCGTCCATAATGTCAATTAATATTTGTCCTTCCGACTGACTCAGCATTGTGTCTTGTTTGCTGGGCCTGTCGGTCCAAGCAATGTCTCTGAAGTTGAGGTCACCTAGAACATGTACAGCCGGGAGTTTTTTTACCCTTATGCTGCAATTTAATGCAATCCAGTTGGTCTTTAAACAACTGGAAAATTTCGATTGTACTATTTGGTGGTCGATACCAACTTGCTACGAAGTGGGAGGTTTTATTTGCAAAAACCTGAACTGGTTCTAAAATTGTTTGATAACCCTCTTACGCTACAGTCTGACCTCACATCGATAAGAATAACGCGGTTTTTTCTAATATAAGTGAGAGTTATAAAGGATCTTACATGAGTGATCATGTATTATTGAATTTATTAAACGAGTTGAGGAAAATGGATAAAATGCGAGGCAAAGGCCCCTTTTCCTCAACGAGTTTAATAAATTCAATAATACATGAGCACGAATGCAAGATTCTATTTATCATATGACATTTAAAAAGACATTTTATTCGCGATCGTTTAAAAAAATGACAATATTCCGCCGTTAGTAAATGCGACGTCGTTAAGGACGTCGTACATGTAAGGTTACGGGGCGTATCTAGCTAATTTGCATATTTAATCCACTAGTGGATTATCGAAAATATTACATTGCGTTGTTAGATTCTCAGAACCGGCGTCATATGATAAATCTGGATAAGTGATAGAACAACAAAAATACTGTTCTTAGTAACTTTGGGTCGATTGACAAACAATCGACTAAAAAATTCTGTGTCTCAAGGTCTATTCTCTGAAAACAAACACTTAAGATTACCCCCAAAAGTGCCCTTTTATTACGAAAACACGCCTATACAAATACATTGTAAATTTTACAGATATTTTTCTTATTTTTGCTCAAAATATGGATTGTGGGAACACCTTAGAACCGCCCAATCGAGGCGGGTCTAACAAATACCCTTAATCTATGTTTTAGAGCGGAAATAAGGTTTAACCGTGTTTTACTATATTTAAGTAGGATTCTAGGGGGTCAGAATTATATAGGCGTATTTTCGTGATGGTTAGGCCATTACAACCAGCGTTATATTTCATGTACATTCTAATAACAGAACGTTTAACTGGGCCCCAAGAAGGGACATTTCTGTTCCAGTATCTAGCAGAACAGAATTTAAACAATAAAATTAGCGTCGAGTGGAAAACAAGGAATATGTCTTTACACGATATAATATGTCGATAAACGACATATTTCTTGGTTTCTTTTCCACTCTGAAAAGTAGGTTGGAGTTTAAAACAATAAAATAAGAACGGAGCAGAAAACAAAAGTATGTTGTTTAAACGACACATTATATCGTTTAAACGACATATTTCTTGTTTTTTTCTCTCCACTCGAATTTTATTGTTTTAAATTCTGTTCTGCTAGATATTGGGACAGAAATGTCCCTTCCCGGGTTCCTTACCAAAAAGCACAAGATGTTACGTCTCATCAACGTCGATGCAAGGCCATAGCGTTGCATCGACATTGATACCACTTTGCCTGCACGTTGTATGTCTGCTAGGGTCGCTATATGTATGCCGATGATTTCTAATCCACCGATGTTACAAATAGGGCCCCGTCAAGCGATTTTGGTACTTATTGCCTATGCGAGCAGCGAAGGTTCAGGCGAGCCTGCACATCCGTGCAGTCTCGCCAGAACCTTCGCTGCTCGCTCATACAAGCAGTGAATCAAGAGGAACCTTCAGACTGAAAGCCATATCCCTGGACCCTCTGAATGGCTGGGCATGCGCAGTTAAAAAATGTCATAACGGAATGCTCGAAGACACAAATTAGCTTTGCGGGGCGCAATAGATCATTGCTTTGCGTACGGAAATGTAATTGCGACAAGTTAAACAATCATATTTCTAATAATTAAACGGTTTGTTGCGTGCTTACATCTGCTCAAGAAATTGGTGTAAAACTATTCAGAATTCACTGCTATATGTTAGGTAAATTGATTTGTTTAACATGGGCATGTCTGCATGATGAAAACATTATATAGTCCAACCTGTATTAAGCAAGCACCTAAGGGATAACCAAAATGTGCTTGCTTTAGACAGGTGCTTGCTTAATACAGGTGAAATTTAATGCATTTGCCTTTTTGGGGAACCAAATGGTTGCTTGCTTAAGACAGGTTGCTTGCTTAATAGAGGTGGTCACTAAGACAGGCTTTATTGTACTAACAAGTCCGTGTAATAAACACCCCGGTAAAACCCCTTTTATATACAGAAAAGTGGGGTTTACAGGGTATAACGTACTTTACCTTATTTCTGCTTGTTGACTCTCCTAAGAACCTAAGATTGATTTGTTTTTGTTGAGGTTTTTATGTCCCCGTTAACACTATATGGGAGATGAGACGTTGCTTCCGATTTTGTGGGACTTTTACCCGTCATAGTGGTCAAATGGCATCTCAAGCACTACCGCCCAAAGAAACCACCAGTCTTTAAGAAGCGATCCTCGCATCGCACAACTATTCCTGGGAAGGCGTACTCAAGGGCAATAATAAGAGAAATATCACAAAATGTCATCAGAAAGATAATCGTTTTTGAGATATGAAAGGCAATGATGCACCATCATGTCTCAAGGATGTGTGATCACAATGCAAACTATCCCAGTCATAGTTCTGAAGATGTTCGAGCTATCGAGGTTTGACTGTATCACGATTAATTACGCAAACACGCCTATACAAATACATTGCCACCCTTATCGTCGAAAAAAATGAAAGTTTTATGATGAAAAATTGTGATATTTTTCTTATTTCTGCTTAAAATATAGATTGTGGGCACTCGTTAGAACCGCCTCATCGAGGCGGTTCTAACGAGTACCCACAATCTATATTTTAGAGCAGAAATAAGAAAAATAAGGTATACCCCCGGAAACCCCAGTTTTACTATATAAAAGTGGGGTTCAATAGGGTAAAAATTATATAGGCGTGTTTTCGTGATGTTTCAGCCGAATGATGTCATTGGTGACAACGTACAATTATATTTTTTGTACAGGTATATTAGCGTAGACTTGGCCAAACTTGGCCACGACAAGTAAAGGTAAAAACGCTTCTTTAGCTTTTACGATATTAACACATCCGTGTGACATAGTAAGTTCTTTCATATCTTCCAAAAAGTATTTTTTCCTGGTTTTGTGATTTGTTTCTCATTTTTACCCGGAACATAGGCTGAAGATTCTCGTCATCGAGGCGGTTCTAACGAGGACCAACAACCTTTGTCTTGGAGCAGAAGTAAAATATATGATTTACCCCCGTAATCCTCGTTTTCTCTTTATAAAGTGGGGATTACGGGGGTGTTCATTTCATAAACCTGTAAGCAGGACATCTCATGCTTAATTGAGTAGTTTTATAACCCCGGGGCCAGATGACAACCTTTCAGAAGCTTTATCAAAAGCAAGAGTGACTTTATCGAATCGGCATCTTACTGGTACCAAAACATGCTCCCTTGGCCCAAGTGCCATGGGACAAAATGGGAGTGTTTTGCTTTCACTGGTGTTCGAATTATGGTCATCGTAAGGTCAAGTTTCAGTAAAATTTAGCGCCCACATCTCCAAGACTCAATGACCAGATACGATTCCGACATATACAACATTTGGTGTGCCCCTTGTGGGCACGCTATGGCACCATTTCCAGACCACTACGAGAAAACGAAAAAAAAATAATAATAATAAAAAAAAAAATAACACCCAATGCACTTCTATAGTATAAACTTTGACGCTCCCTTCCTTCGTCTCTATTGAACACAGCAATCTGTACGCATGTTACGAGTATCACGTAAACACGCCTATATAATTCTGACCCCCTCGAACCCCACTTTTATATGGTAAAACTGGGGTTTGCAGGGGCTCTGCATTCTTTTTCTTATTCCTGCGAGAAAAAGTAGTCCGGGCTGCTTGTGTGAAAATAACAAGATCACTTTGAAAATATATATTTTCACGAAAATATCATATCTATATTCACAGTGTGAAAATATTATTTTTATTGGTTTCTTCACTGCAGAGTATAAAATAAAATGTTTTATTCAAATTTGCAAATTGATTGACAAACAGTGTCTTTAGAAGCCATCTGATCTGGATCTACACCGTTTGCAAATGTCTGTGTCGTTGTGGGTTAATGTTAACATTATAGACAGACAGTGAAACTAAAAAACTCCCACACGGATCGCTGGTTTACCATGGCTAATTCGAACTCTCTTTTAGGTTCTTAGAGATCCACATTACAAAAACACGCCTATACAATTACATTGCCAATTTTTTGGTCAAAAAATTAGAAATTTTAAGATGAAAAATTGTGATATTTTTCTTATTTCTCCTCAAAACATAGATTGCGGGGACTCGATAGAAGCGCCTCGTTGAGGCGGTTCTATCGAGTACCCACAATCTATGTTTTGGAGCAGAAATAAGAAAAATAATGTATACCCCTTAAACCCCAGTTTTACTGTATAAAAGTTGGGTATGAGGGGGGGGGGGGTCAAAATAAAAAAGGCGTGTTCTTGTAATGGATATCATATATTATGCCCCCGCCCTAGGAGAAATAGACTGGGCTGCTTGATGCTTCCACGCAGAGCTGACGCCAAAAGCACATGAGTACTGGTAAACCGCTTAGATCGAAGCCTGCTCAGGCAAAGTGGTGCGAGTGGAACGTACCTGCATAAAAACTTCTATTGACTTGTTTGGGCGATAGGGCTTGGATATCGTGTCAACTCAATGTCGGGCAAAAGGCCCACAGAATTGGAAACAACGTCTCCAAAATAACCTGAATAGTGTTGACGGGGACGTAAAACCACTATTCAAACAAACAAAAATATTGAGGATAATTTAAATATTTTTTTTTTTTCAATTTTATATTGAAAAGATATGTTTTGTTTTGTTTGATTTAAGTTTAACATCCCCGTCAACACTGCATAGGTCATTTTGGAGACATTGCTTCAATTTATTGGGACTTTTATTCGACATTGAGTTGAAATGGCATCTCAAGCCCTGCCGCCAATGAAACCGAAAGGGTTTATAATCATGGACGGTCCGACTCGCACCCTTTTGCCTGGGCTGATCATTGCCTCCACTTCTATTTTTGATCCTCTAAGTGATTTGCCAGTCGGTTTCAGCTCTGCGTGGAAGCATCATTCAGCGTGGCAGATAAAAAGATATGTCGTGTGTATATATACTCATTAGAATCGCCTCAATGGGGCGATTCTTATGAGTATATACGACACACCTACAAGTTTTACAAATTGGAAAAGATATATTGAAGTGATCTTTATTAGCCTTCAAGACCTCGCGATATTACCAACCCTACCTCATCTCGAACACAGTATCGTGGTTCCAACGGTGTTGGTTTGCTGAAGTTCGACTTCATACTGAACAGTCATGCGAGGGAATACGCATGTTATAGAAATGACAAATGCATTCTCAAGGCTCCCTCATGGAAAATAAAAATGTTATAGCCTATCGTGACTATGTATCGCGTGATTCACTCCATAAAACTGTCTTCGTGCTGCAATATAAAACACCAATAAACTGACAGAACTGAGCTTTTGTCAGTCGCAGCTGGACAACAAAGCTATGGAACTAATGACTTTTGTCGCTACAAGCAAGCCGATGCCGATGGAACATTGTACATCACAAATCCAGCTAGCACAAAACAACGGGCCAACGTCGGTCCGATAGCGATACGACGTGGCAACGTCGTATCGCTATCGGACCGACGTTGGCCCGACATCGTCGGGTCGATAGCGATCACGTCGTATCGCTATCGGGCACACGTTGGCCGACATTCTTTGCTAGCTGGAAACCCTCAATGGCTCGAACTGACCGAGAGTCTAGCACTTTTTCATGGTCTTCGATGTGATCAAAACATTTAAGCAAGTTGGGTCGATTGTTGGTCAATTGACCAAAACTTACTACGCGCAGTAGCTTTAATTTTCTGATGTCCACGTGACTTTCACTGATTTGTACGAAATCCAGGCAATATGATGTTCTTAATTAAGTGAGGTTAGCCTGCTGTCCTGTAGCCTTGATCTGGACTTGACAAATGTTTTGGGTTTGACAATCATTTTCGACCTACATCGCAAAAAGAGGCGTCTGATCAGGGTCTACATTGTTCGCTTGACGCACAGGAATTGAAGGAGTAAACAAAATAGTCAAGGTGTCCGTCCCGGACCATTCTGTCATCCTTCACTCAGAGACAGTCGACCCACTAGTACTGTCAGTACTTTTTTTTTTTTTTTTTTTTTTTTGTTTCGTTTTACGGCCCTTTCAAGATTATTTCACTTATATCGAGCCGATCGTTAATCAGAGGTGGGCGAAAAACCGGAGTACCCGGAGAAAAAACATCTGACCTTCCGTTGCAGAACTTGGCGTCTCACATGTGACCCGAGCAAGGCTCGAACCCACAGCGGTGAGAGACCTAATGGTTAAGAGTCAGCGTTGTCAGTACTTATATTCAACTAAAGACTGTAATAAAACACCAATAAACTGACACATGTTTAGCTTTTGTCAGTCGCAGCTATGTATGTAACTAATTATTTGGCGCCACATGCAAGCAGATGTTGGTAAACATTGTACAGACTTTTGATAAAGCCTTAAGTCCCGAAATGGTTCTCAGTGGTATTCTGTCTATTAGAAGCAATGTTCCGCATCACCAACAAGTCCGTGGCATAATATACTGATAAACCATCACGAAAACAGGACCCCACTTTCATATGAGCCCCGCCAAGCGAATTTGTGTCTTCGAGCATTCCGTCATGACAAATTTTAACTGCGCATGCCCAGCCATTCAGAGGGGCCAGGGATATGTCTTTCTGTCTGAAGGTTCCTCTTGATTTACTGCTTGTATGAGCGAGCAGCAAAGGTTCTGGCGAGACTGCGCGGATGCGCAGGCTCGCCTGTGTGTGTGTGAATTCGGGTTTAACGTCGCTTTCAACAATTTTTCAGTCATATCACGACGGTGTCTGGTTGCGACAGGGAGCTCAATGCTCACGTTTATAGTGCTGCCTCACTGAAGTATCATGTCCCAGACACATTACATGATACCACACCCAGTCACATTATCCTGACACTGGATCGACCAGTCCTAGCTCTTCCCCGTAAATCTGAGTGCCAAGCGAGGAGCAGCTAGTACCATTTTTAACGACTTTGGTATGTCGCGGCCCGGGATCGAACCCCAGACCTCCCGTTCCCCGGAGCGGACACTCTACCAACTGAGCTATCGGGGACGGTGTACAGGCTCGCCTGAACCTTCGCTGCTCGCATAGGCGATAAGTACCAAAATCGCTTGACGGGGCCCAATTATAGTAAAACTGGGGATAACAGGGGTAAATCTTATTTTTCTTATTTCTGCTCTAAAATATAGATTGTGGGTATTCGTTAGAACCGCCTCGATGAGGCGGTTCTAACGAGTACCCACAATCCATATTTTGAGCAGAAATAAGAAAAAAATCACAATTGTTCTTCTAAAAAGGTTCATATTTTCGGCGCTAAATTTACAATGTATTTGTACAGGCGTGTTTTCGTAATGCCTTAGTTAAAGAAATAAGAGGGCCAAATGGCCCTATATCGCTCACCTGTGTACCAGAAAATCGTTAATGATGTTTTAAGAATGCCCATCGGGGCTTGAAGAAATAGATTGGTCTACATGGTGCTTCTATGCTGAGCTGGAACCGACCACACATGAGTACTGGTAAACAGATTCTAAGCCTGCCCAGGAAAAGTGGTGCCAGTTGGACCGTCCATGCATAATGACCCTTTTGGTTTCATTGGGTGGAAAGGGCTTAAGGTATAATTTCATCTCGATGTCGGGCAAAATTCCCACAAAACTAGAAGCAACGTATCCAAAATGACCTACACTGTGCTGACAGGGATGTTAATTCTCAAATCAATAAACAAGGGCAGGTAACGCCAAAGTTGTTTGTCTCATGCAGCCGAAATTCGAACTCTGTGTAGACTGTATGTCCCTCCTGTTTATCTGCAAGTTTGATGAAGATCAGATGAGAAATGGCGGAGAAAAAGTTGATACGTTGTTTTCCCCATTATAAGTCTATGGAACCTTTTTGTTTCCGTGGCAACCACAGTTCTGATCAAAACTGGTCCAAAACCTAATGCAGTCAATCCCCAAACCCAGTGATGCTGCACATAAAATTTGATTAAGATTGGCCAGCTAGTCACTTAGATATTCAAGTTCAAAGGTGTGGACGACGGACGGAGGTTTTATGCTTGTTCTCGTTTACTGAAAGTTTCAAAAAGATCAGATTATTAAAAGCCGGGAAAAGGTAAAACACTATTTTCACTAGTATTTATGCTCAAGGGCAGGTAATTTGAAAGCCTTTTGTCTCATGCGGCCCAAATTCGAACTAAACATAGATTGTAAGCTTCTTCTGGTTATCTGGAAGTTTGATGAAGGTCAGATTAGAAATAGCCAAGCAAATTTGGAGACATCGTTTTCCCATTGTAAGTGTATGGGAAAATTTTTCACCCTCAAGGGGATGTAACTGGAAATCCGGTGGTCAGATTCAAGCCAAAATCGAACTCATTAGAGATTTTATGCTTATCCTCGTTTACCAAAAGTAACAAAAAGATCAGATCAAAAACGGTTGCGGAAAGCTGGATACACCATTTTTCGCGAATATTTATGCTCAAGGGCAGGTAACTCAGAAGTCATTTGACCTGCGTGGCCCAAATCCAAACTCAACATAGACTGTATCCCCCCCCCCCCCCCCCCCCCCCCGGTTATCTGCAAGTTTAATGAAGATCTGATTTGAAATGGTCGAGAAAAGCTGGAGACGCCGTTTTCCCATTGTAAGTCTATGGGAAAATCTTTCACACTCAAGAAAACCACGGAAAGCTGGATACACCCCATTTTTCGCTAACATTTATGCTCAAGGGCAGGTAACTCAGAATGCATTTGACCTGCGTGGCCCAAATTGAAACTCAACATAGACTGTATGCCCCTCCTGGTTATCTGCAAGTTTGATGAATATCTGATTTGAAATAGTCGAGAAAAGCTGGAGACGTCGTTTTCAAGTTGTAAGTCTATGGGAAAATCTTTCACACTCAAGGAGATGTTACTGGAAAACGACTGGTTGGATTCAGGTCAACTTCGCACTCGCTAGAGATTTTATGCTTGTCCTCTTTACCAAAAGTTACAAAATGATCCAATGAAAAACGGCTGAGAAAATCTGGAGACACCATTTTTCACTTAGATTTATGCTCAAGGGCAGGTAACTCAGAAGCTGTTTGTCCCGTGCAGCCCAAATTTGAACTCAACGTAGACTGTAAGCCCCTCCTGGTGATCTGCAAGTTTGATGAAGATCGGATCAGAAATGGCGGAGGAAAAGTGGAGACGTCTTTTTCCCCATTATAAGTCTATGGGACAAATTTTCACGCTCAAGGATGATGTAACTGAAAAAAAAAAAAAAAAAAAAAACGCTCGTCAGATTCAAGCCAAATTCAAACTCGTCCAAGATTCTATGCTTGTTCTCGTTTATGAAACATTACAAAAAGATCAGATCATAAACGGCTGAGAAACGCTGGAGACTCCATTTTTCACTTATATGTATGCTCAAGGGCAGGTAACTCCAAAGCTGTTTGTCCCATCCATCCCAAATATGAACTAGACGTAGACTGTAAGCACTCCCCTGGTGATCTGCAAGTTTGATGAAGATCGGATCAGAAATGGCGGAGAAAAAGTGGAGACGTCTTTTTCCCCATTATAAGTCTATGGGACAAATTTTCACGCTCAAGGATGATGTAACTGAAAAAAAAAAAAAAAGTTACAAAAAGATCAGATCATAAACGGCTGAGAAAAGCTGGAGACACCATTTTTCACTTACATTTATGCTCAGTGGAAGGTAACTCCAAACCTGTTTGTCCCGTGCAGCCCAAATTCGTTTTCCCCATTATAAGTCTATGGAACATTTTTGTTTCCATGCCGTCCACAGTTCTGATCAAAACTGGTCCAAAACCTAATGCAGCCAATCCCCCAACCCAGTGATGCTGCACATAAAATTTGATTGGGATTGGCCAGCTAGTCACTTAGATATTCAAGTTTAAAGGTGTGGACGACGGATGGACGACGGACGGACGACGGACGGACGCCGGATGCCTACCTATACTATAAGCTCACCTTGTGAGCCTTCGGCTCAGGTGAGCTAAAAAGATCAGATCAAAACGGCTGATTTTATGCTTGTCCTCGTTTATGAAAAATTACAAAAAGATCAGATCAGATCATAAACGGCTGAGAAAAGCTGGAGACACCATTTTTCACTTATATTTATGCTCAAGGGCAGGTAACTCCAAACCTGTTTGTCCCGCGCAGCCCAAATTCGAACTCGACGTAGACTGTAAGCCCTTCCTGGTTATCTGCAAGTTTGATGAAGATCAGATCAGAAATGGCTGAGAAAAAGTGGAGACGTCGTTTTCTCTATTATAAGTCTATGGGAATATTTTCACGCTCAAGGGGATGTAACTGGAAAACCGCTGGTTAGATTCAAACCAAATTCGAACTCGGCCGAGATTTCATGCTTTTCCTCACTTATGAAAAGTTACAAAAAGGTCAGATCATAAACGGCTGAGAAAAGCTGAAGACACCTTTTTTCACTTATATTTATGCTCAAGGGCAGGTAACTCGAAAGCTGTTTGTCCCGTTCAGCCCAAATTCGAACTCGACGTAGACTGTAAGCCCCTCATGGTTATCTGCAAGTTTGATGAAAATCGGATCAGAAATGGCCGAGAAAAAGTAGAGACGTCGTTTTCCCCATTATAAGTCTATGGAACCTTTTTGTTTCCAAGGCAACCAGAATTCCAAGCTGATCAGCCCAAAAACCTTTTTGAGCCTTTCCCCTACCTGATGATGCTTCTCATGAAATTTCATCAAGATTGGCCATGGGGTATTAGAGATATACTTATTTGAAATTGTTTACGGTAGCACGGGCGCACGCATGCACGACGGACGACGGACAAAATGTGATCACAAAAGCTCACCTTGTCACTACGTAACAGCTGAGCTAAAAATGGGGTTTACAAAGATATACATTTTTTATTTCTATTTGTTCAAACGATGTTTGGCCTAAGACACGTGATATGGTTCACCTATTAGAAAAAAGAAATATGGAGAAATATGGCAGGCCATTTTTACTATTTATTCTGAAAAACAGCTATCTTATATGTTTCATCAGATATCAGGAGATAAGATATCCGATATTATATTAAAGATATCTTATATACTATATTAGATATCTTAAATGTTATATAAGATATCTAAAATACTGAATGATATATCTTGTATGTTTGAGCATATTAGATATCTGAATCCTAGATAAGATATCTTATAACGTATATAAGTTATCTGATATGTTTAGATCAATCAGATATCTATTTCCCCATATAAAATATCTAATATCCCATATAAGATATTTTATATCTTATATTCAATATTTTATACACAATATAAGATAATTTTTTTGGTGATTCGGGTATCTTATATCCTACATATTTCATTTTCCTTATAGATATTTACATGCATGTATAAGATATCTTATATGTATACTATATAAAGTATCTGAAATCTGCAACAAACAGTAAAAAGGCTTGCCTCAGAGAAATTATTGAGGTATACTATTTTCCTTAGAATTGTATCATCACGAAAATACACCTATATAATTGTGACCCCACTTTACTATAGTGAAACTGGGGTTAACAGGGGTAAACTTTATTTTTCTTATTTCTGCTCTAAAATATAGATTGTGGGTACTCGTCAGAACCGCCTCGATGAGGCGGTCCTAACGAGTACCATCAATCTATATTTTGAGCAGAAATAAGAAAAATGTCGCAATTTTTCATCTTAAAATTTTAGCTTTTCTGGCGGTAAAGTTTATTATGTATTTGTAATAGGCGTGTTTTCGTAAAAAAAATTCTATATTTTTAGCAGAAATAAGAAAAAGGATCACACTTTTTCACCTTAAAATGCTCGTATTTTCAGTGGTAAAATTGACAATTTATTTGTATAGGCGTGTTTTCGAAAGACGGGGACGAAAAGCCTCAACACAAACAAAAGATCGGTACAATACTATGATGACAATGTACTTCAAGAACAGCTGTGTCGCTCGTATCGGGTTATTTACTACAATATCATACCCCGACGTACCGTTCTGTACTATCTGCTGAATTATTCCATAATTGAACAACCTATCGTTTCCAATTTTGCTCAGTTACAATATTAAGTTCCTGTTGCAACTGACAATGATGGGCTGATTTTGTCAGCTAGTTCTGTCAGTAATTATTTAAACAGTGTCATGATCGCATTGCGAGTGACGTTCGTAATTTTGTACATGTGCACGTGCGCGCGCGCGTGTGTGTGTGCGTGCGTGTGTGTATGTGTGTGTATGTGTGTGTGTGTGTGTGTGTGTGTGTGTGTGTGTGTGTGTGTGTGTGTGAGAGAGAGAGAGAGAGAGAGAGAGAGAGAGAGAGAGAGAGAGAGAGAGAGAAGTTAAGTAGTCCATGTAACAGTCACTCCTGTTGGTCTTACTTAATAAAAGTTTACAACAATACACAACATGTATGAAAAAAAAAAATAAATAAAAAAAACAAAAAAAAAACAACAACAACAAAAAAACAAAAAAAAAAAAAACCAAACAAAAAACAAACAAACATGGAAAACCCAATTTTCTCTCTTTTCTTGCTTGTGTACAATGTCTTCTTATCCATTACGAAGACATGCTTATTCAAATGCATTGTAAACTTTACCGCCGAAACAAAAGTAAATTTTAAGATGAAAAATTGTGGTATTTTTCTTATTTCTGCTCGAAATATATATTATAGGTACTCGTTAGAACACCCTCATTCGGTTCTAACGAGAGCCTACAATATATATTTTAGAGCAGAAATAAGAAACATAAGGTTTACCTCTGTAAACCCCAGTTTTACTATATACAATTTGGGTTCAAAGGTGTCAAAATTACATTTACAGTGGAACTTCGATGGCTCGAACACCGATGGCTCGTTAACCATGGCTGAGTCGAACCCGTTCTTGAGTCCCTATGGAATTTCTCTGCATAAGAAATAGGGAGGGTGAAATTGAGGATATTCGCGTCTTTGTTTTTTTGCAAATGTACGCTCTGTGTACTCATTAGAATCGCCTCGATGAGGCGATTCTAATTAGTACACACAGCATACATTTTCATTATAGAACACCACAAAGATGTCTTAAAGTATGTCGTTATGTCTCCTGGCAGTAACCCTCAGTGGCTCGAACTATCCCCCTGTCTCGAATAGATTTTCATGGTCCCAAAGGTGTTCGAGCCATTGAATTTCGACTGTATATGCTTGTTTTCGTGATGTACATGTATCTCGTTTTCCAGGTGGAATAGATCTCAACTGCCCTGACCGGCGCCATCTGTTGCCTCCGGAGAGAAGCTGCAGGAAGAGGTGTGAGTCTGACAGTGACTGTACTAGCTCCAAGAAGTCGTGTGAATGCGATGGAATCTGTGGCAGAAGTTGCGTCAAACTAAGTAGGTTTCAGTATTATGTTAACATGTCCATGAAAGTTGTTCTGCTAAGCAGCAACCTTACGCGTAGCACTTACATTACGATAACACATCCGTTTGCATATATTACGAAAACACGCATTTACAAATGCATTGTAAACTTTACCGCCGAAAAAGCGAAATTTTTAAGATATTTTTCTTATTTCTGCTCAAAATATAGATTGTGGGTACTCTTTAGAACAGCCTAATCGAGGCGGTTCTAACAAGTACCCACAATCTACATTTTAGAGCACAAATAAGAAAAATTATGTATATCCCTGTAAACCCCACTTTTCCCTGTAAAAATCGGGGTTTAGAGGGGTGTTCATTTCACGGACTTGTTAAAGTGATATTTCGTAATGCAAATTATCCGCAGCAAACAGAAATAATATGCAAATAATTTGCTTTTTCTTACATACGATAGGGGGTGACAGCCCCCGCCCATCGGGGCTTGAAAAAAAGATAGGCTGCATGATGCTTCCACGAAGAGCTGAAACCGACCCGCACACGAGTACTGGTAAACCGCTTAGAGGATCTAAGCCTGCTCAGGCAAAGCGGTGCGAGTGTCGGACCGTCCATGCTTATGAACCTTATTGGTTTCATTGGGCGGTAGGGCTTGAGAAGTCATTTCATCTCAATGTCGGGTAAATGTCCCACAAAATTGGAAGCAACGTCTCCAAAATGACCATTACAGTGTTGACGGGGACGGTAATCTTCAAATCAAACAAACGATATGGGGTGCTCTAAAAAGAAAGAATTTGTTCTAGTGTCCTGTCGGAGTAATGTCCTTGTTAAAAAGATGATCTTTTCTGCATTAATCTTTTAGCGGAACAATAGTTATTTTCTGGCTACTAAAGCATTCTGGGGTCGATATTGTTTGTCACTCGTCCCAAAGTACTTGGGCGCAGTAATTTTTCAATGCTGAAGTCCAAAATAACGGCTATTTTTAGAAAGTAGCCTCTCTATTATTATCGCTGTGAGACCAGAGTTTTGCGTAAAGGGTTTAGCTAGAGAATTTTGACCGGAATCGTGTGTCGGATTTGGCAAACAGTGCAAAAGGCGGTGTTGACTCGGGGTCTACACTTTTTGGTTACTGTACAGCTCGGACCCAATATACAAAAGTTTAAACCTTACAATCCTATACGCACGGATCCAATATTTTGTATGTTGGGGCCAAGAGTATATGAATATCACCACGAAAACATATCTATATAATTTTGACCCCATTTAACCCCACAGGTTAAAACTCAGGTTTACAGGGATAAACATTATTTTCTTATTTCTGTTCTAAAATATAGATTGTGGGTACTCGCTAGAACCGCCTCACTTATTTCTGTTCTAAAATATAGATTGTGGGTACTCGCTAGAACCGCCTCATTTATTTCTGCTCTAAAAATATAGATTGTGGGTACTCGTTTGAACCGCCTCATTGAGGCGGTTCTAGCGTATAGCCACAATCTATATTTTGAACAGAAATAAGACAAATATCACAATTTTTCGTATTAACATTTGCATTTTCGCCGCGGTAAAATTTGCAATGTATTTGTAAAGGCGTGTTTTCGTAAGTACGGGTTCAACGAAATGTTAACAGTCTAAGTCACCGTTCATGGACATTTGTTTTCATCTTATACTCAAAGACAAGCGACCCACCAGTGCTGTTGGTGCTTTGATTTAAATTGCATTATTTTCAGCTACAAGCACACATGTATATGGTCTCAGCCATGACTTAGACTAACCTGTGTAATCACGTAGTCGAAAAACAGCCTTTCCTGTCTGTATAATGTTTTTGTTTGACGGACAACTGTGAAATCTCCGTGAACAGAAAGCGTAGGCTGATCTAACATCATGATAACAATTCCTTGAAATGGACAGCCCCTAAACCCCACTTCATATAAGAGAAGTCTGGGGTTTACGCGGTTACACATTATCTTTTTCTTATTTCTGCTCCAAGACATAGGTTGTTGGTACTCGTTAGAACCGCCTCAATGAGGCGGTTCTAACGAGCACCAACAACCTCTGTCTGCAATATTCATAAGACAAATATCACGGATTTTCATTAGAAAAGTAGCTATAAGGAGATGTGAAAAAAAAAAATACTTTATGTCGCACGGGTGTTTTTTCGTCATGAGTCTTAGCTATAAACACACGCTGAAGAGATATCTTCTCTTGACGAACAGTTATGATTTTGAAATCCTTTTTTAACAGATCAAAGATGCCACCACCTCGACCATGGTTCATTTCCACATGGGAAAATCACTATCACCCCGCAGAACCAATTTGCCGCCGTTGCGAGGTACCAGTGCAACGAAGGTTACGTGTTGCGTGGCAACGCTGCTCGTGTTTGTCAAGGAGACGGATCATGGAGTGGCGAAGAACCGAGCTGTCACCCGGATAGAAATATCGGTTGGTAAAACTGTCTAGACGTCTGATTGTCTGCCTGTCTTTATCGGAAGCACGCAGGTACACACGCAGTAGTGCGAAAAAAATCTAAACGAAGGAAAGTAAGTGAGAAAGGGAGAGAAATAATTTTTGCACACGACATGCCAGCTTGAAATAATACACACCACTTCAAAGGTTTCTAACCAAAGGGAAGTAACTCAAAAATCATGAAAGGAGGTGAAGTCATTTTTAACGTGCCATCTTCACCTCATAGACATTGCTTTGTAGTTTCATTCTGATATTGCAAATGTTTACCCACTTATGGGATGCCCAAGGATAGTCTAAAAAAATAATCACAAGAAGTATGTCAGAAACTAAGAAAGAGAGAGCAATCATTCTTGTACGCGACATATTGCCTTGGCATCGTACATATCATTTTATAGTTTTCCGTTTTTTTTTTTTGTTTTTTGTTTTTTTTTCAAAACCCCGTACGGTTACATAGATATGGCGCACACAAGAATAGTTGACGCCGGACGGACTGACGGACGCCCGGACGAACAACGCCATAACATAATACGTCCATTTTTTCTTTTTCTTCAAAACGGGCATATCAGAAGACATTTTTGCTTGTTACCTCAAATATTTTATTGCAGAAACAACGGAGTGTGGCGCACCTACAGAAATAGCCAACGCCTATCATGATGGTCCGCCTGGGCAGATGACCTTCAAACTTGGTACTATGCTGCAGTTCAAGTGTAAATCTGGCTTTTCTCTCAGCAAGGATCCCGTCGTCAGGGCATGGTGTGTGGGAGGTGGAGCATGGGTCGGACCGAACATGACGTGTTCACGTAAATAACTTTAACACATTTTGTTCCGGAACTCCCCCAAAGGGGTACATGTGTACATGTAATTCGCAAACAGTGCGGGCCCCAGATCAGACTCCACAGAACGCGGCCTCTGATCAGGGCCTACACTGTTTGCAAAACGTTATGCAAATTTCCAAATAAATTTTGAAGAAAGCGCAACCTGACACCACTAAAATTTTGAAATGGCCCAGCAGGCACACGTCGCTAGAGCAACGTCAAATCAACGTCGGTGCAACGTCATGACGTTGCACCGACGTTGATGTGACGTTGCATAAACGTCATGACATTTTACCGACGTTGATGTGACGTCACAATTACGTCATGTGCCTGCTGGGGGACTCCTGCTAAACATAAGGAGGAAGAATCCATTTGGTGCACAAAGGGTTAATTAACAACCGGCTCGAATCACGTTTGTAGTCTTGCCATAACGCTATCTTTTCGAATGTACAAGCTTGGGCAGATCTGAAGCGTAAACCCTTTACGGAAAAATGCAGCAACGTACATTCCAAACGAAGCAGAAGATGATGAAGAAGAAGAAGACGAAGAAAAAGAAGAAGAAGAAGGAGAAGAAGAAAGAAGAAGAAGCATAATATGCATGTTTATGTAATATTCAGAACGCTTATTACGTACCTTACGCGAGACTGAGCCAATTGTCAGCTGCGTTTGAGCCGTACGGGTTAAACGGCTTGCATATGTGCATGTACGAGCCTGCCCAGAAAATGCGTAGTTAGGTAAATGATTGGCTCGAAATTACCTTAATAGGATTGACAGGGCCATAAACCTCCAGTAGGTATTTGTTTTTCAATTTGCATATGGAACACCGGTACTTATTTCGAATGCGAACACTGAAGACACATGTAACTAGTGGATAATAACACTTTGCTTTTGAATATGCGATATGAACGTGGAATCCGTCCGCGCGGCTTGAGCACGTGATGCCATATCGCACACCCCAAAACACAGTTCAAAATCCATATTACACCCTTTATCACATCACGCAATCTAACCTCTGGCGTAACTACGGCAACCAAGTGCACAATAAAACTTTTTATCATACATTTAGTATAAAATACTTAGATTTTGAATATGCGATACGAACGTGACACTAATGCACGTATCACGCTTGCACGTGCTGCCATATCGCATGGCCTTTATCATACCCCAAAAATCCATATCACAACCCTTTATCGCACCCCTGAGCCTTTATCATACCTCTGACGTCACCCTATTCGGAACACGCGGCGTTCTTCCTTTTGCGGTAGTTCGCATTTGTTGTTCAGGACGCCATTTGCAATTTGCAATATTTTCGTCTGTTCGAACAGTTTGGATGAGTCTTTGCTGACTTTAAAAGTCTCTTTTTTTTGCAAACAGTGTGGACCCAGATCAGACTGCTCCTCTAGGAGCAGTCTGATCTGGGTCCACATTGTTTGCCTGTATGCAAAAATAGTTTTGAAAAGTTTGCCAAAAAAATCAGCAGACGACATAATTAATACAATTTATTTTGATCATTTTTTTTTAAAAGTGAAATGTATGATAAATAGATTATGATATGACAATTTTCCTCGGGCTGATATGGGTCGAGGGCTGATATGGGGTATGATATGAAAAATGCCATATGATAATCTCTATAAACCACAGTTTGAACTTGAAACCCCAGTTTGAAATTTTCAAACTAGTTTAGATCGTAGTACCAAAGCGTTAATCCAAAATCATTAGTCCATAGACACAATGGCAAATATCAATATTCAGATCATCAGACATGGACTCAAGAAGAGTGTATTCAGGTGTCCGCAAATAGTAAGCATTACTTGGCAAGCAAGCTTCGCCCATCATGCCCATCGACCCGAACGAAGAAAAGGTGTAAATGCCGAGAAGGGTATGTCCGAGATTTTGGAAGTCTTCCATTGGCAAACATGTCAGAAATAATTCTGGAAATGCATGGCCACATTGTGCGGATCAACAAGATCATGGTGCCGCCCATAGAACTTCTTTAATGTAGATACCAGTTTGGTTTTTTTATTCCCCTGGCATAACAACCTGGTAGTGAGCACCTTCCCACGTTCCATAAAGTCCTAGAAGCCTCTGTGGTGCAGTGGTTACGCTACTCGCCTTGTAAACCAGGGGTCGCAGGATCGATCCCGGGCTTCTCCAGACTTTCGGATGAGTCTTTAAACCGAGGTCCCGTCTCCGTATGACCTTAGCTGTTGGTGGGACGTAAAACACAAACACTCACTCCATAAAGTCCTGATACTTGGAACAGGCTCTAGCATAACGGATTAACTGTGAAACGTAAACTCCATATGCTGATGCAGACTTCAAACCACAGTTTCAAAGAAAAAAAACTACACAGTACTTCTTTAAACAACGGCTTCATCTATCAAACTGGGGTTTTCATCTATAACGTCAATACTTAGTTTACAAACTTCAAACCCGAGTTGCAATGTCAAATGCACTAAATCTTCAAAACACGGATTAGAAGTGGAAAATGTACTTGAGGAAAGTTTGTACAGTAAATGACTTCAAACTTGGGTTTGAATATTTGAAACCTTGGTTTAATGAAGACGGTAAATTAGCATGCAAATAGCGTTTGAAACTCTTCGAAGCATGGTTTGAAGATTCATTGTACATTTGACGTTGAAAGTGGAGATTGGAGTTTTTAAACTTAGGATAGAAGTTAAGGTATTAGAAAATGAAGTATAACTCCAGTTTAAAACTGGAAACTGTGGTTTAAAGTGTTATTGTGCGGGTTTTCTTTGAAATTGTGGTTTGAAGTTTTCAAACCCTAGTTTGAAAACTCCAAATCTTACCTTGAAAACTTCCAACTGTGGTTTCAAGTTCAAACCGTGGTTTAAAGATTTCCATACGTAATACTCTTCGGATTCGAAGGTCCTGATCAGATGTCACACTCTCAGGACAAACTAAGGGATCATGATATTGTTTCCTAATTTAAAAACAATCTTCCTTCCACTTATGGGCAAACCCCGGAGGAAGTTGTACTCATATCAGAAAGATGAAGGAATAAATGAATGTGTTTGAGTTTTACGCCCCACAAACAGCTAAGGTCATACGGTTTCAAGACTCATCCGAAAGTCTGGAGACCCGGGACGACACCTGGTTTATGAGGCGTGTATCTTAACCACTACACCACGGAGGCTTCTAAGATTTGTGAAGGGGAAATACTTTAATGGTCATTCAGATGAAGAACTTCGATTTGATAACTTCTTTCATTCAAAATTCAGCAGAAAATCATATCCCCTCAAAAGCTAGTAGGTCTGTTTCTTCGATTCTGTGAACCACACAAGATAAGAAGACAGATTCACAGAAGGAATAAGATTCATGCTAAGAAAAAAAATGGGAAGTGGTAAACTCCGGGCAAGATTTGAAAACCTGAGACGAGAATTTAACCCTTGTCCTGCTGAATATTCATATATGCCACACCCACTACCGAGTATCAACCAATCAGATGACTTGATGCAAATTATTACAACAAACTCACAACCTGAATGACAAACAATGTAGATCCTGATCAGATGGCTTCTTCAGAAGCCATCTGATCTGGATCTACATTGTTTCAAAGAAAAGGCATATCCGGGCTCAGCAGGACAAGGGTTAAGACTGACATAAAAATAGCATGATTTTTGTAAGTGATGTTAAGGCCACAATCTATGCCTTGGGGGCAAAAACAAGCAAAAAATGTATACCCCTTTAAACCCCAGCTTTCTCTACGGGGTTATTCATTTCACGGACTCGTTAACATGAAGTGAAATTTTCCTATATTTTACACAGACGCTGGCTGTCCTCACCTGAGCGGCATAGATAACGGCTGGGTTGATATAGAACTACCCAGTACAATCGGAAGCAAAGCCACCTACCGGTGTCAGGTGGGTTATTTTATAGCTGGTGTAGCAGAGAGGGTGTGTGGACATAACGGAGAATGGAAAGGTGTCCCTCCCAGCTGTGAAAAGGGTAAGTAGGCTTACCGAGAATTAGATAAAATCTAACGTTATGTAATGTTGGTTGGTGCCTGATGTTCTGTCTCTGGTTGGGCCCATCAGTGTCTAACTGCTGGTTGGCTTTCGCTCCAAGCATTTCAGTGTTTTTGTTTATTGCTGTCGAGTCCTCACCGTTGTTGCATATCTGTGGTTGTTTGAGTTTTGTGTTTACGGAGATGTTGCAATGATGAGTTAGGAGGCCTTCATGCGGACTGAACAAATTATTTGTCCAAATCGCGACGGAATTCAGGGCGAGGATTGTGGCCAGGTAAAAACGATTTAAGCCCCCCCCCCCCCCCCCCCAGTGGAATTCGTTTCACTGACCGTCTGTCGCGGTTTATTTTTGTTATGGCTTGTTTTTGAGTGTGTGAATTGCTTATATTATTTTGTTTTGATCAGCCAATTGGCCATTTTGTTGGAAAGTAAGTGTCCTTTTGGCTTTCCGCTATTGACGTTTCCATTAGGGTTTAGTTGTTTCATGTTTGTGTTTCTTTCCCTTTGGTATCTCTGATGGGTTTTGTGGGTTATTTGTATCGATCCCAGATCATTGCCTTCACTTCTTTTTTAAATGCAGAGGTCGGACTTCAATGACTCGAACGCCTTTGCATTACAATAACACACCCGTGTGAGATAGTGCATTTTTTTCTCATCTCCAAAAAGGCTACTTTTCTGATGAAAATCTGTGACATTTTTCATAGTTATACTGCAAACATAGGTTATGAGTGCTGGTTAGAACCGCCTCCGTTATAGGTTATGGGTGCTCGTTAGAACCGCCTCAATGAGGCTATCCATCTTCTCTAAAATAAAGGTATGTTGTGTGTACTCATTAGCACCACCTTGATGAGGCGATTCTAGTGAGTTCACACAGCATACAGTTTCAAAATCTTAAAGGATAAAATAATGTCCTTAAATAACCATATCTAGAGTTATGTGGAAAATTCCTTATGGACTCAGAAATAACTCAGTCATGGTACATGTAAACGATCCTCCTCGTTTATAATCTAAGAGTTGCCTCTATATTATTAACTGGAATAATGATAAGTTATCTCTTTATCTATACAGGTGTATGTATTCACTGCATGGACGTGATCACATGATGCTGTATGGCGTTTCATATTCTGCTAAACAAATAAGTGCTGCTTTTAGAAAACAACCCATATGAGTTTTCTCGTTTAAAATTATGATATATCCCTCAATTTTTCTGCATGTGTTTTCTTACCCGTTAGAAACCTCTCGTTTTGGATGATCTTGCGAGTTCCCACAAGCTATGCTTTAATGGTAGAGTAAAATGTAATGTATATCCACTAAACGTATTAGGTTTTCAATTTCTAGTTACCTGCAACTCGCCACCGGAAGTAGAACACGCAACTCACGATGGTGAACCGGAACAACGAAGTTATCCGACTGGCAAACAACTGATGTATTCTTGCGCCTACGGATATTCAAGCAATGGTCACCCTAGAGCCATGTGTAGTGGGGAAGGCGAATGGGTTGGACTGTCTCTCACCTGCTCACGTAAGACCACATCATTATACTGAAACGTTATAATAAGCTTACAGATCACATTCTTAAGACGTAGCCATTTATAAGAACTTGCAATTGGTTAATTGTTGTGGAATAAAATCATTGGTTATCTGGTTTCTGATAAGGCTTATGCATTACGACAACATACCCTTGTGCTACAACGGGTTTTCATATGGGCCCCTTCAAGCGATTTTGGTACTTAACGCATATGCGAGCAGCGAAGGTTCAGGCGAGCCTGCGCGTTCGCGCAGTCTCGCCAGAACCTTCGCTGCTCGCTCATACAAGCAGTGAATCAAGAGGAACTTTCAGACAGAAAGCCATACCCCTGGCCCCTCTGAATGGTTGGGCATGCGCAGTTAAAATTTGTCATGACGGAATGCTCGAAGACACAAATTCGCTTGGCGGGGCTCAAATAATGTCTAACTGGCAGTTTTCATATGAAGATATTTGATAGTTTCCTCATTTTTGTTGCATTGCATTACAAAGACACCTATATTCAAATAAATGGACAATTTTACAACCAAAAATAGAAAAGTATTCTGATAAAAAAGTCTGATATATTTCATATTTCTGCTCAAAACATACATTGTAGGAAAGCGTTAGAACCCTCTAACAAGTACCCACAATCTATGTGTTTGGGCAAACATAAAAAAGATAATGTATACCCCTGTAAACCCCAGTTTACCTAGATATAAAAGTGGAGTTAAAGGGGGTCAAAATTATATAGGCATATTTTCGTTATGGATTGTGTGTGCTCGTTAGAACCACATGAGGTGGATCCTACAAGTATCCTCAGTCAATGTTTTGAGCATAATAAGGAAACAATTAGCCCATATGTAAATCACATTTTTTCCTATTTTAAGTAGGGTTTGAAGGGCTATACAACACACAGACTACATAGACGGTGCGTTCACAATGGATTGCACATAACTGTGATCGTTTTGGACCTTAGCTATATTTATCCGAGAGGATATGATAGCAATGCAAGAATTAAAACTGTATGAAAAAGTTGATGGTATGGAAGTCAGCGCCATAGCGTTTTGTGTCGTGGTTCGATCCCTAGCTAGAAGTTTTGGTGTTCGAACATGCTTAATTGGCTTCATTTGCAAAGATGAATGTCACACAGTGGCCATTCTTCGGATCGCGACATACATTTGAAGCCCAATGTGCAGAGAGAGTTGTCGCACATGCAAGTAAAAGATCGTTTAAATCCTTTTATCCTACAAATCTGGAGTGTTTTCAATTAGGTTCCAATATAAATGTACCGATTGCAACATTTAAAAACATGTAATTATTTTCAAAACCTCCCTTTGCATTTTAGTCTTATTGTATATTTTAAGCACGAAACTGTGGATTTCCTGGGGACATAGAGAACGGTTGGCGAAAGGGATATGCATTCACATACCCTAATAAGGTGTATTATTATTGCCATGATGGGTACGAGCTGCAGGGTACGGGTTTCAGGCTCTGCCAGGCATCGGGGTTCTGGAGTGACTCTGTACCGAGATGTGAACGTAAGTTGCAACAGATAATACATACCGACAAATTGATCATTTTACTGTTCATAACAATAACACGCCCGTGTTCTAAAATTTATTCGTTTATATTTCCAGAACTGGCATTTTCCATATGCAAAGTCCATATTGTTCTCGCTTCTAGTGCAGCATTATGATAACACACCCATGCGACATAGTGCATTTTCCATAATTGCCACTTTTCTGATGAAGATTCGTGATATGTTACTTATTTATACTTCAAACATAGATTGTAGGTGCTCGTTAGAACCGCCTCATTGGGGCGGTTCTAACGAGTACCCACAACCTATGTCTTGGGGTAGAAATAAGATAAATAATGTATATTCCCGTAAACCCCAGTTTTTAGCTCACCAGAGCCGAAGGCTCCGGGGGAGCTTTTAGGATAGGCAGTTGTCCGTCGTCGTCTGCGTCGTCGGCGTCGTCGTCGTCGTCGTCTGCGTCTGCGTCTGCGTCGTCAACACTTTCAAACGACATCTCCTCTGAAGCCACTGGGCCGATTGAGTCCAAATTTCATCTGTAGCATCCTTGGGTTGGGGGATTGAAAGTTTGTGTTTTTTATGAAATTCGGCTCATTGGTTTGGTTGCTATGGCAACTTAGAGTTTCCATAGACTTATAATGGGGAAAATTGAAAAATGGCATTTACTGCCAAGCCACTGCAGATATTTTGACAAAACTTTCATAGAAATATTCCTTAGGCAATCTACTATCTGCCATATGATTTTAGGCCTACTGCTCATTTGTATTGGTTGCCATGGAAACCAAAATGAAAAAATAGAAAAAAAAAATACTTAAAAAATCATCTCCTCAGAAACCGTATGCTCTATGAGGCTGAAAGTTTATGGAAATATTCACCATATTTGCCTTTACAGGTTTTGTGTTTTTTATGAAATTCGGCTCATTAGTTTGGTTGCTATGGCAACTTAGATTTTCCATAGACTTATAATGGGGAAAATTGAAAAATGCCTTTGCAGATATTTTGACAAAACTTTCATAGAAATGTTCCTTAAGTAAACTTCTCTCAGCCATATGCTTTTATGTCAACCTGGGGGTCCAGTAGGTTGTGCCGGGGCCATACCCCGCCCCCAGTACTTCATAAAATGACTTATATCTCAGAAACCTTACAGATCCCCACCCCTAAACCATATATATTCTTGTTCCTATTGATAAGACACATTCAGTGACACCAACCTGGAAGTCCTCCGGGATGTGCCGAGGCCATGCCCCACCCCCTCCACTTCATAAAAGGCCCAATATCTCGGAAACCATTCAGATCCCCACCTGTGAACCCTATATACTCTTGTTCCTATTGATAAGACGCATTCAGTGACATCAAACTGGGGGTCCCCCTGGATGCGCCGGGGCCATGTCCCGCCCCTCCATTTCATAAAAGGCCCAATATCTCGGAAACCTTACAGATCCCCACCCCTAAACCATATATATTCTTGCTCCTTATGATTAGACGCATTCATTGACCCCAAATTGGGGGTCTTCCGGGGTGCGCCGGAGCCATGCCCCACCCCTTCACTTCACAAAAGGCCATATATCTCAGAAACTGTTCAGATCCCCACCCCTAAACCATATATGTTCTTGTTCATTATGATGAGACACATTCAGTGACACCAACCTGGGGGTCCCCAGGGATGTGCTGGGGCCATGCCCCACCCCCTCCATTTCATAATATCACAATATCTCGGAAACCTTACAGATCCCCACCCCTAAACCATATATATTCTTGTACCTTATGATTAGACACTTTCATTGACACCAACCTGGGGGTCTCCCTGGGCCTTGCCCCACCCCTGCACTTCACAAAAGGCCTTATATCTCAGAAACTGTTCAGAGCCCCACCCCTAAACCATATATATTCATCTTCCTTATGATAAGGCACATTCATTGACACCAGCTTGTGAGTCCCCGGGACATGCCCGGGCCTTGCTCCACCGCTTGACTTCATTAAAAGCCACATATCTCAGAAATAGTTCAGATCCCCACCCCTAAACCATATATATTCTTGTTCCTTATGATAAGACTCATTCAGTCACACCAACTTGGGGGTCTCTTTGTGCTGAGGCAATGTGCCCCGCCTTTCCACTTCATAAAAGGCCATATATTTCAGAAACCATTCAAATCCCCGCCCCATATTCATATATGTTCTTGTTCCTTATTATTAGCACACCTACTGTAGGGGTGTCCGCAGGGGCCAGTCCTCTCCTTTCCACTTCATGAAAGGATATCTTGGAAACCGTTCAGATTCCCACCCCTAAACCATATATATACTTGGTCCTTATGATGAGACACATTTAGGGACAACAATCTTGGGCTTTCCTGGGAACGACAGGGCATGCTCCAACCCCTCCACTTATATCTCCAGCCATGCAGATCCCCACTGCTAAACCATATATATTCTTGTTCTTTGTGATAAGACACATTTAGTGATACCAACCAGGGCTCCATTGGGTCCATGCCCCACCCCCTCTACTTCATAAAAGGCCTAATGTTTCATATACTGAGTCCACATTGATGCTCATTTGGATATGGGGGTTCATTTGGCAGATTAAAATGATATCATGTTAAAATACATGGCTGCAATTTGGCAGTGCCCACCTGAGCTCTGGTGAGCATAGTGGCCCATGGGCCTCTTGTTCCTATGTAAAATGGGATTTAAGGGGATGTTAATATCACGGACTTGTTCACGTGATGGATACATATTGTTGGTGCTTGTTAGAGCCTTCTTATTGAGGCGAGTACCAATAATCCATGTTTTTGAGCAAAAATAAGGGAAAATGTATGCCCTCTAAACCGCACTTTTCTCTGTATAAAATGTGGTTTAGATGGGTGTTCATTACACTACATTGTTAACCTGATGCATTTGAGGTTGTAATTTGACTTCTTCGGTTTCCATGATATATGTTGTCTCCACCGTTTTCCTAGATCTAAAACAAATATTATTGTAAAGTCAGTTCTACAGATCCGAGATGCATGGTTACACACAACCACAAAACAAAAAAAATATCTCTCTCTGAGAGGGTACTCTGCATGTACTCTGAAAGGACAGGGCTTGCTCACACCACGGGCGGCGGATTGCTTTCTATAATGATCAGCCCTAGCCTACAGCCCTAGCCTACTGCAATTGAAAGATTGTTGTGTTCCCATGGTTGTTTTGGGAAGGAGATAAGGCCATGGCGGTTAAGTATTTTCAATTTGATGGCAGTGGTCTGGCAGGTTCATTTATGGACCTGCCAGACCAGTGGCGAAAGTTGAAAATTCAGTCGAAAAAAAGCTCAGTTTCCTAACTCTAACAATCGGATAAGAGAGATTCATTAGTTTATTTCATTGCGAGTTAACTGCTGCTTAGCAGTTTGGTCGTCTGTTGTCAAATTCATGATTTGGTTGTGTACCCCACCGGATCATGCAGTTGATATGGAATTTGATACAAATATAACAGCAGTTTGTGACTAATGACAGTTGAAACGTGGTTGTGGATCTTTTAAGTTGGTTCATTGAGTTGATATGTTGTGATGGATGATATGGTGTGATGGAAACAGTCAGTTGTAAACAGTTGATTTGTCATGACAATTAAACAAACTGCAATTACATCATGCTAACCGTCATGGCCAAATTAAAGCCAACATTGAATTAAATTGGTTTAAACAAAAATTTGGTTAGTTATTTGTTGTAAATCGAATTCTCAATGCTCGAAAATAATAAGTCATGCTATGTATTGCTCCCGCTTGGTTCTTTACATCTCTAATAATAGAATTTAATTCAACATGTAAAATTAAATTCATTTATTATAGGGATATATACTTTGTGCTTTTGAGAGTAGGGAGGGACCTCATTCATAGCTCTTCAGTAACCCCTAAAACATGGAAAGAAACTGTTTTATATCTACGTGATTTCATTTAAAATGCAATAATATTTCATTACACATATAATTAATTTACATATGTGCATATAATCTGTCAAACACATCTAACTACATGTATATTAATACTTAGCAACTGATAAGGTTCGTATTTTGTGATGATTGAAGGATAGTTTTTGTCAATTTTCCTTAAAAAACATATGTTGTGGGTATTCATTTGAACCGCCTCGGCGAGGCGGTTCTAATGAATCCCCATAACCCACAACATAGATTTATATGGAGAAATAAGGAAACACTATCCTTCAATTTTCACAAAATACTCAATTTATCTGTTGCTATGTTAAACAGCTGTCAACTGCCCAACGTTGTTCGCTCCTGTATACGGCAGAGTGATTGGCACAGGTAACGCCTTCGGTACGGTTCTTAGGTTCGAGTGTGACGACGGCTACAAAGTCATTGGAGCTGCTGAAAGGCGATGTCAGGCAGACAGATCTTGGAGTGGGCAGACAGCTCGCTGTGAAGGTGGGTGACATAATGATTTTGGCAACACCATATTAGGAACACGCATCGGTTGTAATTTTATTTATTTATTTATGTATTTATTTTTGTTGCCATGACAGTATGAGCTGTGTTTTAGAGAAACATTTCTGATAGTTTTTTTTCTTATTGTTACTTCAAAAACATTCCGGGTATGCGTTATAACCGCCTCTTTGAGGGGTTCTAACGCGTATCAACAACGTATGTTTTGGAGTCGGTTCTAACCGGTACCAAAGCGTACATACTTTTCCAAAAAACATAAGGAATAATGAACACCCTTTAACCCTTAAAAAGGCATGTTTTACACGGTTTTTAAACATGTTAAGTGAACGACGAATACAAGTTATTTATCTTTCAAGAAATTGATATTTACATCGCGTTTTCTGGAAATTCAACTCTTATCATGCTGTTCACGACAACCCCTATCTTTGGAAACAGTGTAGATCCAGATCAGATCGCATCTGATCAGGATCAACACTGTTTGACATTAAGTTTATGGCTTTGTAAGAATAAATTACTTGAAGTAATCTGATCGGTTCAAAGTCAGAAATGGGTGTGGCTACACGGAATATTCAGCAGGATAAAGGTTAATATCTAATCAAATGTTCTAGCCCATAAATATGTAAATATTAATTTTTGTCATTGTTTACCGGTTAATAGCTATTATAGATTTTGTTGTATCTGTTAAAAAACCCGATAAAAATAAGATTTGTACGTGTATCTGTACGTGTAACTGTATATTTTAGCAGATTAATCCGAATTGAGGTCTTTCTGATTGTGTTAGAAATGGAGGCGTTTCTTGTGTAGTTAGATTATCCTTTCTCGGCCAAACATGTAGTTAAAAGTTCCAGTCAGCGCCTAATATTTTTTTACAGTCAGAAAGAGGTTGGGTAGCCATAGTAACATGCTTATTTCTTGGGAAATGATAAAGATACTGAGCACAAGTTAATACTATGCTTCTTATAATTTTGCAAAACAAGTATTTAATACAAAAAATATTTTACGGACCACTAGCATCAGAGTGATAATAATTGGTTAAATATAAGGAAACCATTGGTGAACATTTTCACCATGTCCTACCGTGTCATTGCCATCATCTAAGTATTCAGGCATTATCCATGTCATTTAACAAATCAAAACAAAAAGAAACGAGCATATAGCTTCTCTTAAAACATATCCTTCTTTTAGTCCTCAACACCATTTCGGATGGGCGAAATCCAAAAATGTTTTTCGAGAACCTTCAAAACATGCTTTCTGTTTGAAGTCTCAAATCAGCGGTAAATAGTAAATAACAGCAAAGAGCAAGGTTAAAAATAGGATGCAGTCTTCCGTAAGATTTATCAATCTGTGAAACTCAATTTACAAGGTTAAAAGCCGGTACCTAAATTGTCGACGAATGTCACCAATACATGTAGCGCTCTGCCTGGCTATCGACGATATTCGCATATGTCGCTCTGCTGGCTGTCGACGAGAATCGCCTATGGCGGCGAAAGGGGTTTTAAGGAATCTGATTAGAACAATCTTTGATCAGACGCCGCGCTCCTAGCAAATACGAAATACGTTAAGCAACTATCTGCAAGTTTGTATACTTTATTGTGATGTTTCGGAATTATACGGATTTCGGCCAAACTTGTATATTAAGGATTCATCCTCATTTATACAAATTAAATGCTGGTTGTCTGTTTCCAGAAATCAACTGTGGCTGGCCCGAACCATTTTATAATGGATATCTTATTGGTCAAGACACAACTGTTGGTGCGATCATTTTCTTCAGGTGGGTATATAGTACAATTCGTATATTAAGACCACCTTTGGGACTGTTCAAAAGTGGTCTTTAAGACCACTTTTGAACAGTCCCTAAGGTGGTCTCTTAATAGGAGACACTTGTGTTAGAAAACACACACAAAAGAATAATTGCAACAAAAACCAGAAGGTACTAGTGTACGTCATTTCAGGTAAATTAGTATCATGGCAGGCTATGGTTGGAGATTTTCTTTTCTACCTCAGTCAAAGTCTTAACGGGAATGTATAGACATTCAAGGGAAGATCCGCTGTCACTAATTTCAACAGAGATCTGCTCATAATTGAAACATGGCTTTTAAGAAATAAGCCTTTTCTCGAAGGCGCCAATTGGAAAACAGTGACGTTTCCTGCCTCGCACAGATGTTTCTGTTTGCAAAGAATTTGACAGGAGCAAAAACGGAAACAACTAAAAACGTGCATTGTACATGTATGTCATATCAATCCATGTAATCAGCAAATGTTCGAGGTTTCAACCATATTGCACTTTTTAACCTATTTTTATAGATAACTAGAGCGCACAGTCTATGGCATGCCATCGTAAATCCCCAAGCTTCTGGCAGAGCCAAATATGAATGCCGGAATGGAAACAAAATTTGTGCATGACTTCCTTACACGACGAGTGCGTGCGAGAACAGGTGTGCCAGAACGTGACGGACGGACAGATGGAGGCGTTCACAATTTCCCTGAACGCCAGTTTAAATGCATGGGGATAATTATTGTCTTGCCTTAGTCATCAGGATGGCATATCTGTCACAGCAACAGATATGGTGGTTATCTGGTGAGAACTAAAGGATAATGTCCTTATTATCTCCATATACGTTCTGCATATAAACCTATAGTTTGGTGCTCATTAGAACCGCCACGGTTCTAATGAACACACTCATCTTAAATTTTTGTGGAGAACTGATAAAATTATCATTCAATTATCGCCAAATATCAACCTATGCACATGCAACATATTACTTTACAAAACACCTTTCAGACGAAAACGTGAGGCGAATATATATGTATATTTCTTATCTATTCTGAAAAGACTGGCTGCTCATTAGAACCGCCTGAACTACAATCTATAATTTAGATCAAAATACAAGAAATACTATATACCTTTGCAAAACCACAGTGTCAGTAATATATAGAATGGTTTTTTTCACGAACTCTTTGATATGATGTAGGTTGCTATTGCGCCTTGGGCAAGCCTAAAAATAAAGTAAGGGTCACTGTATGCCGCACAGTTCTCTCTTTTATTTTCCATAATCTTGTCAAGTAAATTTTATTTTATTAGCTGCCAGACTCGTACAACATTTGATGGGAGATCATTCCAGACAACATGCCAGGAGAACGGAGAGTGGTCAGAGCCACCGCCAATATGCTGGGGTAGGTGATTTGTATTGTTCCCAACCCTTAAGAGATGTCTGAACTAGGGGATCGGGATGGCTATCTCAGAAATGTCATTTTGGTCAACGAAACCGTTAAACGCGATTTGCAAATTGCCAAAGGATGATCTACTTCCAAAATGACAATTTGCAATAAATATGTCTTTAATCTTAAGCTCTCATGCATTCGTCTGCCGGTCGCTTCACATGTAATGTAAAACCTTATTTTTATCTACTGCTAGATTTGTTGTTAAATCAGTAAATTGTCACCTGCTGGAAAGTTTACATTGGCGCTTACTTATAGCAAACATATTACTTTCAATAATTAACGTTCTGTGGGTACCGCGGTTATCAGCACAGCAATTTGGGGAAGTCGACTTTTTTAATATATTGTGAAGATCCGTCCCGTATAATTCATCACTATCTGTGCTTGTATTGCACCCAACATTAAAGTTTGGAATATTTTGAAATATGAGGCTAAAAAGTATGAATTAAAAAATCCAACAACAACGGAACTGATCTGTAGGACCCGGTCGTTTAAAGCATAGACGCCAGTGGGTCAGACTCCAGATTCTGTGACGGCTCCAGCGTAAAGGCTTACTTAAAATTAAAAGTTAAGTGTATGTAATGTTGGTTGGTAACTGATTCTCGGTCTCTGGTCTGCCCAACGGAATCTAACTGTTGGTTTTCTGTTGCTCCAGCATTTCAGTGTTTCCTTGATGTCGAGTCCTCACTGTTGTTTCATCTCTGTGGTTGTTTTTTTTTTTTTTGGGTTTTGGGAGATGCTGCACTGATGAGTCAAGAAACCTTCATGCGGACTGAATAAACTATTTGTCTAAATTGAGACGGAAGTAAGGGCGAGGATTGCGGCCGCGTAAAATTGATTCAAGCGCCGCCTCCCCCCCCCACCCCTGAAGTACTTTTCACTGACTGTTCCAAACGGTTCTTCTGTCGCGGGTTATTTATGTCATAGTTCGCCTTGAATATGTGAATCGCTTATATCTATTTGTTTTGGATAGCCAGTTAGCCATTTCATGGGAAAATAACTGTCCTTTTGGCTTTCCGCTGTTTATGTTTTCATTATGGTCTAGTTATTTCATGTTTGTTTTTACTTTCCCTTTGGTGTCTCTGATTGGAGGTGTGGGTTAATTGTATCGATTCCTGATCATTGCCTTCACTTATGTTTTAGACTTAAATGATCGAAGTGTACACATTGTTAACTATTGTATTGAGTTACAGAGTGGTAGCATTTGAAAAAGCTACTTCTTTTGAGGGTCAGGCCTCAGAGTTTATGACGGCTCAAGCCTACCACCACGAAAACATGCCTATATAATTTTGACCCCCTTGAGCCCCACTTTTATATAGTAAAACTGGGGGTTTACAGGGGTAAACCTTATTTTTCTTATTTCTGCTCTAAAATATAGATTGTGGGTACTCGTTAGGGTACTCGATGAGGCGGTTCTGACGAGTACTCACAATCTATATTTTGAGCAGAAATAAGAAAACTATCACCATTTTTCATCTTAAATTTTTCATTTTTACGGCGGTAAAATTTACAATGTGTTTGTATAGGCGTGTTTTCGTAATGTTAGGTATGTTGGTTGGCGCCTGGTGCACTGTCTCTGATTAAGTCCACGAGGGTCCAACTGTTGGTTTTCGTTTGCTCCAGCATTTCAGTTATTTCATGCTGTCGCGTCCCCATCGTTGTTAGCTCTCTGTCGTCTTTGATTATTATGTTATCGGAGATGTTGCACTGATGCGTTAGAAATCCTTCATGCGTACTGTCTTTTTTGTCTAAACAAGACAGAACCAAGGGCGAGGTTTATGGCCACGTACAATGCATAACGAAAACACTCCCGTGCGACATAGTGCATTTTTTCACATCTCCAAAATGGCTACTTTTCTCAGGAAAATCCGTGATATTTTTCTTATTAATACTGCAAATATAGGTTGCGGGTGCTCGTTAGAACCGCCTCATTGAGGCGGTTCTAACGAGTACCCACAACCTATGTCTTGGAGCAAAAATAAGGAAATTAATGTAAACCTCCGTAAACCCCAGTTTTCTCTATATAAAGTGGGGTTTAGGGGGTGTTCATTTCATGGACTTGTTGACGTGATGGGATTTAAGCTCCCCAGTAAAATACTGTGGGAAAGTAATTGTCCCTTTTGCAATGCGCTTTTGACGTTTTTATTATAGTGAAGTTATTTTATGATCGTGTTTCCTGGATGGGAGGTGTAGGGTATCTGTATCGATTCCTGGTCATTGACTTCATTTCTGTTTTCTATTTGTTTTAACAATTTGCAGGTATATTTGCCATATTAAATAACAAACAAATAACATTATGATAGCTAACATCTTTAGTTTTTAACAACAAGGAAACACGCCTATATAATTCTGAACCCCACTTTTAATTAGTAAAACTGCTTTACGGGGGTAAAATCCTTATTTTACTCATTTCTGCTGTAAAATCCTGATTGTGGGTACTCGTTAGAACCGCCTCGATGAGGCGGTTCTAGCGTGTACCAACAATATACCAATAATCTTTATTCAGAAATAAGAAACAAATCACAGTTTGTCCTCCGACAATTGTTGTTTTCTGGTGATAAAAATTACAATGTATTTGAATAGGCGTGTTTCGTAATGCTTCGGATCCCCTGTAGTTTTGTTTCTATAACGAACATACAGACGTACAGAGTGTAACGATTTGTTTACAAATATTTTACGGCACTAGTCGCTGTGGTTTAGAGAATGGCCGATTTCATAAGATAGTCTTTTAGCCAGTTGAACAGTACTTTGTATCAAAATACATTGTTACCATTTACCTTCTTCTGGCTAAGATATTCAATTAGTTCTTTCGAGCGAATATGGCAAATCGAAATATTCTATTTGACAATAGTGAACGAGGCAGACTCAGATCAGCATATGTATATAAACAGTCTGTAAGGCTACTTAAATGATCGAAAACATTGTTCTGTTATTAAATCGACGCCAGTTACATTATATTAAAAATAATATGTTTACATGATCTAAATTGGCCCTTACATCTATAATGGTCCTGGCATGTATTTTGGTCCTGCCTGGCATCTAAAATGGTCCTCTGAAGTATACGTGACATGTACAACCCCGCAGTAACAAGTCCCTTCTATGTAATGAATGCTATTACAAATGTATAACAGTTGCAGATTTTGTTCTTGCAACAACATAAAGGCTGTTGTTACTCATAAGAAACCCAACACATACGAAAAATCTCTGTTTGTAACAGACACAACTAAAATATATGAGCCGGGGCACTGCATTTCCTACACTGTTTTACATGTGCGCCCAGCGAGGAATCAGATCAGCTGGTCACATTAATATAGTTTGACAAGAGAATTTTCTTATTTACTTTAGAGTGCTACCTCGTTGATATAAACAGACCAAATGAGATCAGTCCTTGGTTTTGTTTTGTTTGATTTGAGGTTAAACATCCCCGTCAACACTGTAAAGGTCATTTTGGAGACGTTGCTTCCAATTTTGTGGGACTTTTACCCGACATTGAGTTGATATGACATCTCAAGCCCTGCCGCCCAATGAAACAAATAGGGTTTATTAGCATGGCCGGTCCGACTAGCACCTCTTTGCCTGAGCAGGCTTAGCTCCTCTAAGCGGTTTACCAGTACTCGTGTGCGGATCATTTCAGCTCGGCGTGGAAGCATCATGCAGCCCATCTATTTCTTCAAGCCCCAGGCCACACCACCAGTGCAGTCCTTGGGAACACAGCTCTATATAAGAAGAGAAAAGTACAACTTAAAATGAACATCCATGCCTTCCTCCTTCAACACGAGGCCCCCAACAAATCAATCAGCCCTCGTATCTACTTCTTAATATCAATATTGGCTCACATGAGTGTATTATGCAAATATTCCCCCATTTTCACTGTAATTTGAATTTTTATTTAGGTCAGTGCCAAGTACCATCTATCCCTGATGCAGAACTAGTAGGGGGACGAGAACTCGCTTATGTAAACCACGAAACAGTCATTGAGTTCAAATGTAGGAACGGTTTGGTGCCTCGAGATGGTTCAAACATTCGCTGTAACAATGGAACTTGGTCTTCTAAACCAGAATGCATACCCGGTAATGTTATCATCACGAAAATACGCCTATATAATTTTGACCCCCTTGAACCCCACTTTTATATAGTAAAACTGGGGTTTCCGGGGGTATACCTTATTTTTCTAATTTCTGCCCTAAAATATAGATTGTGGGTACTCGTTAGAACCGCCTCATCGAGGCGGTTCTAACGAGTGCCCACAATGTATATTTTGAGGAAAAATATGAAAAATATCACAAATTTTCATCATGAAATTTTCATTTTTACCGCGATAAAGGTGGCAATGTATTTGTATAAGCGTGTTTGCGTAATGATTTTCCCGCTGAAGGTTCAATACTAAGTAGATACATCTCACCAGTAGAGACAAATTTTGTCCTTAACATAACAGCATGTGAAATGCCCGAACAATATTGCATGTCTCTATTTTATTATGGAGGCCACAATGGATTTTTTTCGCTCCCCATACATTATTTTATTATGAAGACAACAATAGATGAGAATTACCTCCCCATAGATCTGGCTCCTGCACATCGTTCACGAACTCCAACGTTGAATCCGTTGTCTAAACTGACCAAAGACCTTATGGAGCACGGTGCATTTGCAAATTCGAGCTGCTAGGCCACTACTTAACTTTCACAATTGTTGACATATGTATTACCACCATCAAACAGCATGTGACTAAATATTGCGACACGGTTTATAAAAGATCAGATGAAAACCTGATTTTGTCCTAAAAAATTCGAACGAGGTTTTAAACATACTGAAATATAGAAGTTTTCGTGAATCTAGTCGGCCTTCTTATGGTTTGTCCACACTTTACAATACACTACCTTATAAGTTAGTTAAGGAAAAACTTAATGCTTTAATGGTGCTTATAAGAAAAATTGCCATGACGTCATCGAAAAGTGTACAGGTAAAGTCACAAGTGCAGTTTCTGTGTACGCATATTGGAAATGCATTGAGATTATAGTTGCGTAGAATAAAACATTAATTTTCCGCAAGGGAGTTATAAATTCTGCTGAAAAATATCGTTGACCACCACTGCAAAAACCCGCCTTTTCAATAATAAGGTGGTTCATTTTTGTTATGGTTTGTTTATGATTGTATGTATTGCTTATATTAGCCATTTTGTGGGAAAGTAACTGTCCGTTTGGCTTTCCACAATTGGTGTGTCCATTAGGGTATAGTTATTTCATGTTTGTGTTTCTTTCCCTTTGGTGTCTCTAATGGAAGGTGTGAGCTAACCCTGTCACTTCTATTTTACTGAGAGCTAGATCGATTTTTTATCTCGTATCCTGGCATAAATAGTTTTTAGCTTGGCGATCTTGGCTTAATTTGAAACACTAAGTACTTTCTCTTTATTAAATTTTATTCTACCCCTGTCACACCTTTTCCCTCTAAGCTTTGTCATATCAAACTCAATTTTACATGATGCACCCTGTACTTCCTGTCAAACAGAAGACATGTGTGTACCTTGACCAAATGTTGATTTGTTTTTATTTAAGCTCCATGTACATCCTCACCTCCTCACGTTCACAATGGTATGAGAATATTTGTTGGGAAAGGTCATGGCTTTCAAGCGAAGTACAAGTGTTTCCCTGGTTTTAAACTCACAGGCATGAACTCAAGTTATCTCATGTGTAACTATGGTGAATGGGTCGGAGGTCATCCACATTGTAAAGAGTGTAAGTTGATATTTTACTTTTGAGCATATCACGAAAACACGCCTGTATAATTTTGAGCCCCTTGAACCCCACTTTTATATAGAAAAACTGGGCTTTACAGGGGTACACATTATTTTTCTTATATCTGTTCCAAAATATTCGAGGCGGTTCTAAAGAGGGCTCACAATCTATATTTTGAGCAGAAATAAGAAAATTATCACAATTGTTCCTCATAGAAGATTCATTTTTTCGGCGATAATGGTTACAATGTATTGGTATAGGCGTGTTTTCGTAATGAAATAATTTATCGATCTGAGAAAAATCATGCTTTAGAAAATATGAGTCACAGACGGCAAAAAAATAAGAAGACAACCCCCAAAAAGTCCAATAAGTGCACAAAATCCGCTTAGAACATGCATTGCAGACTGAATGTGTGTATTGTCAAAATAATGGAGTCTGCTAAATTGTCTGAGTAGAGCTATAATCAGACGGGGAGCTCTGTAATTTCCATGTTTGACTTAATGTTCTAAAGGTGCACTCTTGATGGTTTTGTCAGAACAGTTGTTGTCTGTTCATAGATAAATTGGTGCATATTTTTGTCCGTCATATAACCACGCACAATATATGCAGTGCACATCCCCATATGATGAAACAAGAATATATGGGCCCCGTCAAGCGATTTTGGTACTTATAGCATATGCGAGCAACGAAAGTTCAGGCGGGCCTGCGCATCCGCGCAGTCTCGCCAGAATATTCGATGCTCGCTCATACAAGCAGTGAAACAAGAGGACCCTCTGACAGAAAGCCATATCCCTGGCCCCTCTGAATGGCTGGGCATGCGCAGTTAAAATTTGTCATGACGGAATGCTCAAAGACACAAATGCGCTTGGCGGGGCTCATGTAAAAGTTGATATTTAAAAGGTAAGATTGAATGCAAGACTCAAACGCAAGTTTCCGGTTTTCATTACGATTACACATCCGTGTGCTAAAATGGCAATTTGCTTGTATTTGCAGTAAAATTCCTATATTAACTTTAAGGCCACTTTTGAACAGTGACAAAGGTGGTCCCTGACCAGAGGATATTGTGTGCAGAAAACATCACGAAAACACGCCTATATAATTCTGACCCCCCTTGAACCCCTCTTTTATATAGCCAAACTGGGGTTTACATGGGTAAACCTTATTTTTCTTATTTATGCGCTAAAATATAGAATGCGGGTACTCTTCGAGGCGGTTCTAACGAGTATTTCGAGCAGAAATAAGAAAAATATCACAATTTTCAGCTTAAAATTTTCCTTTTTCCGGCGGAAAAATGTACAATTTATTTGTATATGCGTGTTTTCGTTATGTATATAAGTTTTTTAAAGCGGAATTAGTTTTAATTTTAGGTGGTCTTAATAGTGGAGTTTTACTGTATATGTGATGTAAACCCAGAATCGACTCCTTCATTACGCAAACACGCCTATACAAATACATTGCCACGTTTATCGCCGAAAAAATGAACATTTTATGATGAAAAATTGTGATATTTTTAGCTCACCAGGGCCGAAGGCCCCAGGGGAGCTTATAGTATAGTGGGTCCTCCGTCGTCCGTCGCTCGTCCGTCCGTCGTCCGTCCACACTTTTGAGCAGCTTTATCTCTGTATCCTGGAGGCTGATCTCAATCATTTCTCATCTGTAGCATGCCTCTGGTGGGGCATTGATGACATAAACTTTTTTTCGAAATCGCTCTAAAACTTTGGTGCTTATGGCAACCACAAAGTCCTGTAGACTTACTATGGGAAAATGCTTGTCATCACAGTAGTTTTTTATCGGATCTTTCTGAAACTTATATGAAAGGTGACTGGGGATAAAAACTCGGATGAGTTCGAAAACCGGCCGAGTCGGCCCATTTATCATAGATAGACGTCCCTTTGATTGCTGAAAGTGCCCATTTTCGACCTTGTCATCACCGTAGCCCCTTCAGTTTTGATCGGATCTTTCTGAAACTTATATGTAAGGTGGCTCGGGATAAAACCTTGGATGAATTCGAAAACCGGCCAAGTTGGTCCATTTATCATAGAGTTACTTCCCTTTGATTGCTGAAAATGCCGATTTTTGACCTTGTCATCACCGTAGCCCCTTCAGTTTTGATCGTATCTATCTGAAACTTAAATCTAAGCTGGCTGGGGATAAAAACCCGGATGAGTTCGAAAACCCGCCAAGTCTGCCCATTTAACAGTAACTTATATGTAAGGTGGCTGGGGATAAAAACTCGGATTAGTTCGAATACCGGCCAAGTCGGCCCATATATCATAGAGTTACATCCCTTTGATTGCTGAAAATGCCGACTTTTGACCTTGGCATCACGGTAGTCCCTTCAGTTTTAATCGGATCTTTCTGAAACTTAAATCTAAGCTGGCTGGAGATAAAACCCGGATGAGTTCGAAAACCCGTTAAGTCCGCCCATTTAACAGAGTGTTACTTCCCTTTGATTGCTGAAAATGCCGATTGTCGACCTTGTCATCACCGTAGCCCCTTCAGTTTTGTTCGGATCTTTCAGAAACTTTTATGTTAGGTGGCTGGGGATAAAACCTCAGATGAGTTTGAAAACCGGCCTAGTCAGCCCATTTATAATAGAGGAGTTACTTCCCTTTGATTCCTGAAAATGCCGAATTTTGACCTTTTCATCACGGTAACCCCTTCTGTTTTTATCGAATCTTTCTGAAACTTATATGTAAGGTAGCTAGGGATAAAAACTCGGATGTGTTCGAAAGTCGGCCCATTTATCATAGAGTTACGTCCCTTTGATTGCGGAAAATTCCAATTTTTGACCTTGTCATCACGGTAGCCCATTCAGTTTTGATCCGATCTTTCTGAAACATATATATAAGGTGGCTGGGGATTAAACCTTGGATGAGTTCGAAAAGCGGCCAAGTCGGCCATAGAGTTACGTCCCTTTGATTGCGGAAAATGCCAATTTTTGACCTTGTCATCACCGTAGCCCCTTCAGTTTTGGTCGGATCTTTTCGAAACGTATATGTAAGGTGGCTGGTGATAGCACCTAGGATGAGTTCGAATACCATCCAAGGCTGCCCATTTGTCTTTGAGTTACGTCCCTTTGATTGCTGAAAATGCCGATTTTTACCTTGTCATCACTGAAGCCCCTTCAGTTTTGATTGGATCTTTCCGAAACTTATATGTAAGTTGGCTGGTGATAGCACCTAGGATGAGTTCGAATACCAGCCAAAACTGTATATTTGTCTTTGAGTTACGTCCCTTTCATTGCTAAAATGCCGATTTTTTACCTTGTCATCACCGTAGCCCCTTCAGTTTTGATTGGATCTTTCTTAAACTTATATATAAGGTGGCTGGGGATACAAACTTGTTTCAGTTCGAAAACCAGCCAAATCGGCCAATTTGTCATTGAGTAACGTCCCTTTGATTGCTGAAAATGCCAATTTTCGACCTTGTCATCACTGTAGCCCCTTCAGTTTCGATTGGATCTTTCTGAAACTTATATGTAAGGTGGCTGGGGATAAAAGCTTGAATGATTTTGAAAACCAGTCAAATCGGCCCATTTATCATAGAGTTGCATCCCTTTAATTGCTGAAAATGCCGATTTTCGACCTTGTCTCTTGAACGTTACATATAAGCAAGTCAGGAAATAAGCTTGAATGACTTTTAAAATCGGTGAGGTCAGCTGATTTATCGTAGTTACATTCTACTTGATTGCAGAAAATGCTTTCCATGTCATCACATTGTGTTCCAATAAATCCTTCAGGAAAGGTTGGCACTTCCTGAAACTTTGAATCTGTTAGCTCAGGTGAGCGATACAGGACCATCTTGGTCCTCTTGTTTCCTATTTCTGCTCAAAATATAGATTGTGGGCACTCGTTAGAACCGCCTCATTGAGTCGGTTCTAACGAGTACCCACAATCTATATTTTAGGGCACAAATAAGAAAAATAAGGTATACCCCCAGAAACCCTAGTTTTACAATATAGAAGTGGGGTCCAAGGGGATCAAAATTATATAGGCGTGTTTTCGTGATGGATGCGGATTTAACGGGCGCACACAATATATCATTTTAATAAACAAATGATAACAAAAACTTCCCCCAGTTACCCTAATTTTTTCGCAAATAAGGGTTCAACATGGGTTTTAATTGCACAGACCAAAATTTCGTTCACTGAAGGTAAGCGTATCCTCTACCCTCTAGTGTCTTGTGTAGTTTTCCAGTGGGACGCGGCGTTTGCAGCGAGAAATTTATACAAAAAACAGATATGAAATATTAACCTAGTCATTTATTTACGGTTCAAAAGACTAGTACGATTGACAGAATCCAAACGCAAAACCAAGTCCATCATATCAGAAAAATACGCGGTGCAAACTTGACAGTTGATTCCGTCCTCAGAAGATAGCCGGGCTTCCCCTTCTTTAGCTTTCTTGCTGGATATTGAGAAGAAAACGCATAAAAAGAAAAAAAAAACACACACACACACACACAATCAAAACACGAAACGGTTACGGTGGAAAAACTCAGCAAAATAAAAGAATGACTATAGTTTCTATGAAACCAATCATGCAAAATCCATGGCAACACAATCCATGATTATTATACAGTGCTTTTTACAACACAGTTACAGCACAATATCCAACCAAAGCATCACTGTGTTACCTTGATGAACTAAAATGTACATTTACACCCTTTTAAACCTCACTTTATATACAGAGAATTAAGATTCACAAGGCTATACATTTTCTTATTTTTGTTCCGAGACATATGTTGTGTGAACTCTTTGGAACGCCTCACGATACCCCATCACAACAATCCAACCGTTTTTTGGTTATGGCAAAACGGACATTTCTGATAAAAATGTATGATATTTTTTCTTATTCTTACTCCAAACATATTCTAACGAATACCCACTACCTATGTCTGGGATCAGAAATAAGAAAATAAATAGATACCCCCATACACCCTATTTATTTCTCTGTAAAAATTGGGGTTCCTTGGGGTGTTCATTTCACAGACTTGTTCACGTGATGCTAACTTAACAGAGTGGCACAATATACTGGAGAGGCAATCAGGAAAATGCACAATAGTTGTTAGCTTGCTAGACATTACAATATCACACCCGTGCGACGTAGTGCATTTTTTTCACATCTCCAAAATGGCTACTTTTCGGAGGAAAATCCGTGATAATTTTCTTATTCATGCTGCAAACATAGGTTGTGGGTGCTCGTTAGAACCACCTCAATGAGGCGGTTCTAACGAGTACACACAACCTATGTCTTGGAGTAAAAATAATAAAAATAATGATTACCCCCGTAAACCCCAGTTTTCTCTATATAAAATGGGGTGTAAGGGGGTGTTCATTTCACGGACGTGTTCACGTGATGTTTAGCACAGTGATCTGAAGTACATGTAGTTTTCATCTCAATTTGTGGCTTTCATATTTCGATCCTGGCGCTATGATTTGTATCGTTGAGGTTTAGCGGATCAATTAACACTAAATGGGTCATATCAAACAGACCAGTTCAACAAACTGTCCTATTGCTGGGCAAACATTTTAAGGAATGTTTGTTGGTGCCTGGTGTTCTCCCGGCCAGCACAAAGCAGCGGACAAACGTCGGGCCGACCGCGATGCGACGTTACCACGTCGTATCGCTGTCGGCTCGACGTTGGCCCGACATTCTTTGCTAGCTGGGCTCTCTCTGATCGGGCCCACCAGTGTCTTACTGTTGGTTTTCTTTTGCTCACACATTTCAGTTATTTCATTCTATCGCCGGAGTCCTCCTCGTTGTTTCACCTGTGTATTTGTTTGATTTTAGTGTTCTCGGAGATATTGCGCTGATATTTGTATGAAATCCTTCGTGCGTACTGAACAGATTATGTTTAAACCACGACAAAACTAAGGGCGAGAATTGTGTCCACGTGAAATCGATTTAGCCCCGACCCCCAACGCAGTTAAAAAATACTGACTGTTTCAAGGCAGTACTTATGTTTGGGTTTACTATTATTATTGCTTGTCTTCGCATGTTTGTACTGCTATTTCTTTTATTTTGGATAGCCATTTTAGCCATTTTGCGGGACAGAAACTGCATTTTAGGCTTTTTGCTTGTGACGCTTTAATTATGGTGAAGTTGTTTCATGCTGGCGTTTCTTTCCCTTGGTGCCTTGAATTGGAGGTGTAGGGTAATTGTATCGCTTCCTGACCATTGCCTTCACTTCTGTTTCTATACATAAGCGGTCAACCAGTACCGTTACTGACAACTGCCATCCTTGAATCCGCGGAAGGGAGAAAATGGCCGTAGAAAAGATTTCATGATCCATTCCCACGGAAGAATGTTGCCGACCCGACAGCAATCGAACACCTTGTATAAGGACAAAAAGAGCGTTGAAGTGAAAATGTTTGAAGAGATTATTTTCAAAACATGTTTTTATTTCAGTTTATTGTCCGAACCCTGGCACACTAGATCATGGGAAGGTCTACAAAAAGGTGAATGAAGGGAGATTTTTCTTCAAACCATATATTCGAACGATCCGGCATGGATACCGTCTAGAATACGAATGTGACTCTGGATATCGGCTAGTTGGTCCAGGTGGCGCAACTTGTGTTGACGGACAGTGGCAGCCATCATTGACAAATCCAGGCACAAAATGCAAACCAGCAATTCATCCGCCATTTAGGAGGCTATGGACGCCTGTTCCAAACTTTTACAAGTAGAAAGATATACCTTAATCATTTCAAGACTACGAAGACCGGTTCAAATACCTCTACAGACAATGTAGCTCCAATTTACCGTCTCATCACGATCTCGACGTTTTACCATTCTAAACATGATTGTTGTTTATTCTCTATTTGCAAAAATGATGAGTCCATATTTCTACTACACATCGCGTAAACTTGCCTATATAAATTTGAGCCTCTTGAACCCCACGTTTATATTGTAAAACTGGAGTTTTCATCACAAAAACACGCCTATATAATTATGACCCCTTTGAACCCCTCTTTTATACAGCAAAACTGGGGTTTTCAGGGGAAAACCTTATTTTTCTTATTTCTGCTCTAAAATATAGATTGTGGGCACTCGTAAGAACCGCCTGGATGAGGTGGTTCTAACGTGTACCAACAATCTATATTTTGAGCCGAAATAAAAAAAAGATAACAATTTTTCATCTTAAAAGTTTCGTTTTTTTTCGGTGGTAAAATTTACAATGTATTTGTATAGGTGTGTTTTCGTAATAAAAATTCTAGAAATCACGGGGTCAAAATATGCATGTCAACAGTGTCAAGCAAAGCTGTCACTTTGCAGATGTCGTTATACTTTTCTTATTTATACTACAAACATAAGTTGTGGGTGCTCGTTAAGAAACACCTCATTGAGGCGGTTCTAGCGAGTATCCACAACCTATGTCTTTGGAACAGAAATAAGAAAAATAATGTCTACCCCCGTTAACATTCAGTTTTCTCTATAAAAAGTTGGGTTTAGGGGTGCGGGTGTTCATTTCACGGATTTATTCACTTGATGTTCCAGGTCTCTGCTAAAAAAATTCAGGCGAAACTTCGCTAATGTGCATGCGTGCTGCTTGCCTGTGCGATACTTAGATGGCACATACATTTACGCGGATGCACAGATTACTTCAACGAGCCTTCATAAACAGTCAAAATTCAAGAGCTCGAAAACCTTTTGGACCATGAATTTTGTTTTTCGAGATAAGATTAGTTCGAATTACCGAGGGTTAACCTGTAGAAGGCCATTTGGCTTCAAGGGGTGACTTAAGAATACATATACAGTTTTCTACAAAATAAAGGAATGCTTTGTGTACTCATTAGAATCGCCTCCTTAAGGCGATGCTAATGAGTATATACAACAAATCTTTTAAGATAATTCAAACAAACCGCCATGTATTATTCTAAATATGTGGATAGAAGAAGAATTCTCTAGGGGCTACAGAAGGAGTTCGAATAAGTCATGGTAAACGAACATGTTTGAGTTATCGAAGTTTCACTTTTACACACAAAAGGTCATATGCGACCAATACGTCATTATAGGGATCAACCATGGTTTTTTATGCATTTGCCGGATCCCGAGGAAGCTGTTTGAACATGAGGCCGCTAGCTCATGTTCAAACAGCTTCCTCGGGATCTGGCAAATGTTAATGCAATGAAATGACCATGGATGATCGTTGTTCTTGCATAACTTTCGAATCCGACAGCAAATTTTCACTAAAACGCCCAAAAGCTCCATATAAATTCCATATAAACCCATCGAATGCGACAGGCAAACCAAAATGGCGGCCAGTTCAGGATGTTGTTTACAATGACGTTGTTATATAGTGACGTCATCACAGAACCCCAAAACGCTACGTTCAGGGCGATAATGTTACGTCGCTCAACCTAACGTAAACAAAGCAAGGCCCGTCTTGTGATATCAAAAGCTCAAAATCCATGTTCAAACAGCACGCGAATTACGTGATTTGAACATGGTTTTTGCTGTTTGAGCACTGCTTTCGTTCCATTTGACAATGGCTTCAAACAGCCATGCGCATAGGTATTTATGCTAGAATGATTGATTGATTTACCGTCAACACTGTAGGTCATTTTGGAGACGTTGATTTCAATTACCCGACATTGAGATGAAATGACATCTCAAGCCTTGTCGCCCAATGTAACCAACAGGGTTTATAATCATGGACGGGCCGACTCGCACCTCTTTGTCTGGGCAGACTTAGATCCTCAAAGCGGTTTACCAGTTCTCGTGTGCGGTCGGTTTCACCTCTGCGTGGAAGCATCATGCAGCCCATCTATTTCTTCAAGCCCCGATCGGCGGGGGCCGAATGCGCCCAGTAAAGACTCGGACCAGTCTGCACATTCACATAAAATTATGCTGTTTGTCTCTCTTTGTGTGTGTGTGTTTTACGTTCCACCAACAGCTTAGTTTATACGGAGACGGGACTTCGGTTTAAAGACTAATCCAAAAGTCTGGAGAAGACCAGGTACGAACCCACGGTCCCTAGTTTATGAGGTGAATAGCATAACCACTACACTAGGAGCTTCTATCTCTCTATGGATAGCCCGCAGGTTATAGGACCAAGTTACGTGTAATGTTACATCAGCAATGGCTGTGATTGGTCTGAGTCTTGGCTGGTCGCTGAGGCTCACTGTAGGCTTTGCCATGTACTGACTGACTGCTTTAAAGACCGGCAGCGCACAGCAAAGACTGACTGGCTGTGACGTTGGTTTGCGCACTTATACGAGTATTCATCTTGTTGCAGTCCAAATAACGAAATAATACATTGTACATTCTCCATTATGTACAACGATTTGCATTTATATATACTGACCGGAAATAGAAACTATACACTTTTAAATTGTCTCTCCTCACATTACTCGTGGATAATTCGTTTAAAAAAATTGCTGATTAAGGATTTTGAAACATGTATCTATAGTCATAAATTCGGTAAGAATTTAAAGAAAATGTGGTGTTCACAATGAGAGTTTTGGGGGAAAAGGTAAAAAAGTGCATTTTTCCCCAAATCTGTTTATAATACATTACAAAAACGCGCCTATACAAATACATTGTAACCTTTATCGCCCCCCAACCCCCCCCCCCCCCCAAAAAAAAAAAAAAAAAAAAAAAAATTTTTTAATGAAACATTGTGATATTTTTCTTATATCTGTTCAAAATATAGATTGAGGGTACTCGTTAGAACCGCCTCATCGAGGCGGTTCTAATGAATACCACAATCTATATTTTAGAAATAAGAAAATAATGTGTACCCTTATTAAACCCAGTTTTACTATATAAAGGTGGGGTTCAAGGGGGTCAAAATTATATAGGCGTGTTTTCATGATGACTTCTTTGACTACAACGCTTTTGTTTCGTATAAGAAATAAAAAAAGAACACAATAACTAAAAATTATCTACATTTTTCAACGAAAACTTCAAAATAAAGTTTCAAGCCAAGAAACAAACGAAATGTGCCTTCAATCGGTTTAGCATCTTCAGTTTTGTCTCAAATATTGATTAAAACAATAACCGCAATCCAAATCGGCATACTTTTCGCTCAACGTTTTTTTGGCTTTACGGCCCTTGCAAGATTATTTCACTCATATCGGGCCGATCGTTAATCAGATGTGGTCGAAAACCGGAGAACCCAGAAGAGAAAAACCACCTCACCTTCCGTTGCAGAACTATGCGTCTCACATGTGACCAGAGCCAGGCTCGAACCACAGCGGTGAGAGACCATTTAATTAAGAGTCAGCGCTCTTACCCACAAGGCCACGGAGGACGCGTTGGTTCAATATTTAAAAGTCGATAACATTCAGCCATTGCGAAAATTTTGATTTTGTAAACAATAATTCCCAGTAACAATTTGTAAAATGTGAGTCACATGCGCGAGAAAAATGTTTGACTCAATGGAAACTTGAATACCTAGATTTTGACCCTTGCCTGGAAGAAATGCCACTGTTGATAATTTATATGACTGGAATTCAAAGTTCATTGTTATGCTGGAGACAATTTAAAAAGAGTGCACGGTTTAATTTAAAAAGAGTGCACGGTTTCTATTTCCGGTCTGTATATTTTTCACTAAAACGATGATAATAGCATTGTAAACATTGTTTTATGTTATAAAATGCGGTAAGTGTTGTTGTGTATTATAAATATTGATATATTTATTGTCTGATATATGCATCCATAAATTTAGCTACATTTTTAGATACATGTACACCAGTACATAAACTGTGTCAAGAGAAAGTGTGTCATTTGAAAATGTGAAGGCAGCAAAATCTGAAATCAGCCTGCATACTCATTTTGAACAAAGTTTTCCTTTAAGAACATATTTGTTACTGGCGTAAAAGGAATGTGTGGCGACCGAAGATTCATCATTGTGTAGATCATATTTTCTAGTCCTTTGAAATCATTGAATCCTTAGTGGAATTTGAAAGTCATCACGGGAACAAGTCCGTGAAATGAATACCCCCTAAACTCCACTTTATATAGAGAAAACTGGGGTTTACAGGGGTAAACATGATTTTCCTTATTTCTGCTCCAAGACATATGTTGTGGGTACTCGTTAGAACCGCCTCAATGAGGCGGTTCTAAAGAGCACCCACAACCCAAATTTGTAGTATAAATAAGAAAAATATCATGAATTTTCATCAGAAAAGTAGCCCTTTTGGAGATGTAAAAAAAAAATGCACTTTGTTTCACGGCTGTGTTATCGTAATGATTTTGAGGGTCACCGATGTGTCCTAATTGGTAGAAACTAGAAAGAATTGTACGCTCATTTTTCAGTTCTTGCTGTTGTCCGTCTGCATAACAAAATCTTTGGATCAACAAGCATCAATATAGCAGATAGTAAAGATTCTGATCTGAGAGCGAGAATGCGCATACTGACGAGGATTTCATTGGACACGACCGAAAACACGTTGTCATGGTCACAGCCCCTCTTGCATTCTCCATTGAAGAGATTTTTTATCAAGTATTAGCCATTTTCCTGCTGATCCACGACAACACCTACCTTTGCAAACAGTGTAGATCCAGATCAGATGCCGTCTAAAATTATATTGAGTAATTTGATTGGTTAACTGTCAGAAATGGGCGTTGCTAAATTGATTTATTCAGCATGACAAGGATTGACATGTGTATTTTTGCACTGTACATGATGTGTATTGCATTGTTAAAACTGATATATGATATGTACGTGTTGTAAGTGTTCTTATGTAGGCGTGTTTTCATTATGTTACTTTTGCTCACATACATAGATCGTGGGTACTCGTTAGAGCCGCCTCATTGAGGAGACTAGTATTATTTTGTTTGTTTGTTTGATTTGAGGTTTAACGTCCCCGTCAACACTGTTTAGGCCATTTTGGAGACGTTGCTTCCGATTTCGTGGGAATTTTACCCAACATAGAGATGAAATGACATCTCAAGCCCTGTCGCCCAATGAAACCAATAGGGTTTATATAAGCATGGACGGTCCGACTCGCACCGCTTTACCTGGCAGGCTTAGATCCTCTAAGCGGTTTATCAGTACTCGTGTGCGGTCGGTTTCAGCTCTGCATGGAAACATCATGCAGCCCATCTATTTCTTCAAGCCCCAATGGGCGGGGGCCTCCTAATGACATAGTTTTATACAGTCAAACTCTGATGGCTCGAAAACCATGGAATTTTGTTCGAGACAAGGTTAGTTCGAGCCATTGAGAGTAATCATAGTGTAAGATCAGGAGACATAGTACAGATATCTTTTCGATTTTCTTTAACCTTTAACCTGCTGAATATTCAATTAAGCCACACTCATTTCTGACTTTGAACCAATCAGATTACTTGATGCAGCTTATTTCTACATATTCATAAACTGAATGTCAAACTGTGTAGATCCTGATCAGATGGCTTCTTCAGAAGCCATCTGATCTGGATCTACACTGTTTGCAAAGATAGGGCTTGTCGCCTACAGCAGGGTAAAGGTTAAATCGAATTATGTCATGTGTCCTCATTAGAATCGCCTCATGGATGCGATTTTAATGAAAAACACAAAACACATTTTAAAGATAAAATAAGAATATTCTCTCTTAAGGGGAAAGGGAAAACATTCAGGAAAGGAAACTCCTGCAAAAGTATTTTTGTCTCCCATTCAACAGGGGTCGACTCTTAAAGGAAAGAATTTGCTACTGAGGAGCAAATTCTTTCCTTTCAGAGTAGACCCCTTTTTCCGTGGGGCAGGGCTTATCGAAAGGCTAACAGGAAGTCCCGAAAGTTGTTCCCCTTGGAAAATGGCGGAAAAATCTGCCCGGTGATCCCAAATCTATTGGTATCTAAAATTATGGAAAACATTTTATGGACTCAAGAGCGAGTTCGAAACAACCGTAGTAAATGAGCCGTCGGTGTTCGAGCCATCGACGTTCCACTGAACAGTAAAATTCCTATATTAAGACCACCTTTGAGACTGTTCAAAAGTGGTCTTAAAGACCACTTTTGAACAGTCCCAAAGGTGGTCTCTGAGCAGCGGCAATTTATGCAGAAAACACAAATGGAGCATAGCTACAACCTATTTAATATGCATTTTAAAGGAGAAAAAGTCTTAATTTTAGGTTGTCTTAATAGCGACTTTTACTGTTTATGGATACCTACTTTTTTGTATTTTTTTTTCCGATATCATCTGGTTAGCAAGAGAGTGTAATGAAGACCCCTCTAAAGCCCACTTTATATTTAGAAAACTGGGGTTTACAGGGGTATTCACTATTTTACTTATTGTTGCTCAAAAACATAGGTTGTTGGTACGTGTTAGAACCACCTATGCTTGGGGTAAAAATAAGTGTTCGTCAGAAAAATAACTGTTTTGGAGATATGAAAGTTTGCTCTTTCTTACATGCTTTTCAATGAATGATAGAGATTTATCAGTGAAATATAAATCGATATTTTCACTGTTTCAAACAGTGAAAATACGATTTTTTATTTTTCACTGTTTGGGACTACTTTTTTCTTCAAATCTAACTCTAATTTCAATTTTATCTTTGTCAGATAACTGAACAATACTGAAATGTGTTCTAATTGACGCATAGCCCGTTCATGTGTGACGGGGACGTTACTAACGTCATTTATGACGCTGACGTCACGTCTTTTGTCGCGCGACGTTAGACTTGCCAGCAACTTCTTTGGAAAACTACTCTCTCAATTATTTCATTAATCATTCATAATAATACCATCCCAGGCCATTTCTCAGGTGCAAACTTTCAGTTTACACCCAATAGTATACCCACTAAACACGATGGACACCACTAAATTGACGCGAAACGAACAGGAACAAAGATAATTTTCTCCGAATGTGAGCGACACCATTAAAGACGCTAAATATTGCCTTTTTAAGCATGTAAGAAACAGAAAATTTGATTTTTTCAGTGCAAGATCAAATTTTATTTCACTCATGAACACCAAAACTGCTATTTTCACTCGTGGCTACGCCACTCATGAAAATAACAGTTTTGGTGTTCATTCGATGAAATAAAATTCGATCTTACACTGAAAAAAATCAAATATCCTCTACATGTCAGACTGTGTTATTGCAATGCTTTGCAAATTGTTTGCGAGATGCAAGCACATACACAGTGCTCCAGAAATGATGTTTATTAAAATGAATGAATGAATGAATGAATGAATGAATGAATGAATGAATGAATGAACCGTTACATGTACTGTACGCTGTAAAATGTTATCTATAACTAAAGGTTGTTGAACAATGACATCCGCTGAAAGCATTAGAGACAAATATTTAATTCTGAATAATAGTTTTTGTTTTGACTTGCTTTTCATACCCAGATTAGCCCATACATCACATTAGGAAAGTTTTAACCGATCGTCTATTTTTATAAGGTTTAGGACTTGGATAGCCAACTGGCCATTTTTTGGGTAAGTAACTTCCTTTTGGCTTTCCCCTATTAATGTTTCCATTAGGATCCAGTTGATTCATGTTTGTGTTTCCTTCCCTTTGGTGACTCTGATGGGAGTTGTGGGTTAATAGTATCGATTCCTGATTATTGCCTTCACTTCTAATTAGAACTTCTTAAGCAGGTCGCATGTCTCTGCGATATCCAAGAAAGTAGAAGTAAAACCAAGATCAGGAATCGATACAATTAACTTACTCCACCCATCAAAGACACCAAAGGGAAAGAAACACAAACATTAAGCGACCAGACCATAATGGAAACCTAAACAAAGGAAGGCCATAAGGACAGTTACTTCCCCACAAAATGGTCATATGGCCATCCAAAATAAAAAGACACAAGTGGTACACACAGTAAGTAACAAACAACACCATAAATAAACCGCCACAGAAGAACCGCCTTGGAACGGTCAGTGGAAAGATTACCACTGGGGGGATTACCACTGGAAGTCTGATTACTTGTAGAATGAAGAAATGTTGATAAACATGAAAACGATAGTTAATCAATTCGGTTATTTTATTCTATAAAATTCCACGAAATGTGGCTATATCACGAGGCAAGTTTGATCGTTCATATCCTGTATATCAATATATATATCATATGCTGTATCAACGTTACAAATAATTATAAGGATACTTTTAGTAAATTTGGCTGAATAGGATCATCTTAATCACTTCTATAAGAAGGGAAAGCAATTAACAGGACTCGATCAGGAATCGATGCTGTTACCGTCACGGAAACACGCCTATTTAATTCTGACCCCACTGAACCCCATTTTTATATTGTAAAAAAATAAAACGAGAACCAATCAGGAACTTATACACTCAGGTCCCAATTCTTACCACAATATCACTAGGGAAAGATGTCGAAACGTGGAGTGACGCAGCAAACAAAATCCGAGTCAGCAGCTCTTTCCAAAACAGATGATGACTCAGAATATCTAATAAAACCTAATTAAAAAGGAGCAATATACATGCAGCGGGGGAAAGAATCAGAATACATTAAACTGGAAGGACAAACGTATCTAAAAATGATCAACCAAAAAGGGAGAAGAATCAGAATCATTAACGTAAAAACATAATATATGATTAGGGAAATAATAAGAACCACCAACACAAAACATGAAGGAACCACAGCAAAAGCATGTCAGTAAACAATACTGGTAGGTTTAAGTTACATTTACGGGATCACAACCCTCACCCTCACTCACTGAGATTCATCAAAACTGGGATCTACAGGGGTCACTTGTACTCACAATCTATATTTTGAGAAGCAATAAGACAAATAGTGCAATGTTCATCTGAAAATTATCGTATTTCAGTGGTAAAATGTACAATGTATTTGGATAGGCGCGTTTTCGTAATGCGTGGCCTTTTGTTCAAGACCCTAAAGGGCGTGCATAAAGCAACAACCTTATAATTAAAACCGAACGAATGCATATCCGAAAAGACATTTTCTTTCCCCAAAGATGACCAATCGGTCATCCAAAATTAAACATATTACCAGGACATGCAAGCAAAGACGGCCCCGCCGTCCATTTGGGCTTGGAGAAATAACCTGAGCTGCATGATGCTTCCACGTAGAGCTGAAACCGACCACACATGAGTAAGACGGTCTTATGTCTTCCCAGGCGAAGTGGTGCGAGTCGGACCGTGCATGTATATAAACCCTATTGGTTTCAGTTGGCGACAGGGCTTGAAATGTCCTTTCATCTCATTTTCAGGTAAAAGTCCCACAAAACTGGAAGCAACGTCTAAAAAATGACCTCAGCAGTGTTGAAGTTGACGTTAAACCTCAACTCAAACAAGCAAACAAACCTGCAAAGACATGCAATGACAATATTTTGCAACAGAAAATTAAATTATTGCTTCAAGAAAAACGCATAAGTCGATAAAATACCGATTTAATGCTAAGGTCAAGGTCAAATTTGGTCGCTTAGGCATTTGTATGATGACGAAAAGACAAAACAGTGCATTTTTGATGATTCTGATGTAGTCAGTGACATGAGAATTGATATTTGCAACCAGCTGAATAAAAATTTATCAATTCTCAAAGTCATTATTGCAGATGTCTCAGATTCATTACTTTTATCTTCTTCTCTACTGAAACTACCGGGCTGACTGAAACTAAATTACATGTGGAGCCTCTCGGAGATGAGCAATAAAAGTTTGAATGTGGGATTTGGGTTACTTGGCCAAAATGGTACAATTCTTAGATTTTTGTTTCTCAGGAACCAAATAGCTGATGACCTAGTAATATCATGCAGCATTAGAGACTCGGGTCCTACCAAGATTATTCAAATGATGATTTTGGTTGACCCTGACCTATTACACAACAAAGCCAAATTTGGTCCCGTTTGTATGAGAAAAGGGCAAAAGAGTGGTTTTTTAGGTTCTGTTGTAATTTATGGCATCAGAATCGCTGTTTGTAGTCAGCTTAACGCCAATGCCATTCACCGACCTTTGTTCTTAATGTTTCAGATTCAGTAATTTTATCTTCTTTGCTACGGAATGAAACCAAAGGCCAATGTCATTCACCGACCTTTGTTCCTAATGTTTCAGATTCACTTTGCTACGGAATGAAACCAAGTTGCATCTGGGGCCTCCATGTACGGAACCCGGGAAGGGACATTTCTGTTCCAGAATCTATCAGAACAGAAATTAAATCAATAAAATTAGAGTGGAACAGAAAACAAGAAAAATGTCGTTTAAACGATACAATACGACATATTTCTTGTTTTCTGTTCCATTCTGAAAAAGTAGGATGGGATTTAAAAGAATAAAATTAGAATTTCTTGTTTTCTGTTCCACTCTGAAAAAGTAGTGGGGAAACAATAAAATTAGAATGGAACAAAAAAAAAATATGTCGTTCAAACGACATACATTTTGTTTTCTGTTCCACTCTGAAAATGTAGCGTGGAATTTCAAACAATAAAATTAGAATGAAACAGAAAACAAACATATTCCGTGGCCTGTTGCCCGTCGCCCATCGTTAAATTATCACATTTTCATTATCTCCTCCCGAACCGGAAGTCAGATTAAGCTGATAGCAAGTGGGAGGCATCCTGGTGACATGGAAATTCAGATTTGCTAAACTGGTTTCGTTCGGATTACCAAGATGGCCGCCCTTACCAAGATGGCCTCCAGGGCGGCCATCTTGAAATTTCTAACGACATCTCCTCCCAAACCAAGGGTCGAATTGAGCTGAAACTTGATGGGAGGCATCGGGATGACATGGAAATTCAGATTTGCTAAAATCGTTCCGTTCCAATATCCAAGACGGCCGCTATGGCGGCTATCTTGAAATTCTTCAAACGTCACCTCCTCCCGAACCAAAGGTCCAATTGAGCTGAAACTTGATGGGAGGTATCAGGGTGACATGGATATTTAGATTTGCTAACATTGTTCCATTCCGATATCCAAGACGGCCGCCATGGCTGCCATATTGAAATTCTTCAAATGACATGTCAAGCTGAAACTTGATGGCAGGCATCGGGGCGACTTGGAAATTCAGATTTGCTAAAATCATTCTGTTCCGATATTCTCGATGACCACCATGTTATCTATCTTGAAATTCTTCAAACGACATCTCCTCCGAAACTAGAGATTGCATCAAGTTTAAACTTCATGGAAGGCATCGGGACGAAATGGCGAGTCAGATTTGCCAAAATTGTTCCTTTCCAGTATCCAAGCATCACGTGAACAAGTCCGTGAAATGTTGACCCCCCCTAAACCCCACTTTATATACAGAAAACTGGGTTTTACGGGGGTATTCATTATTTTTCTTATTTTTGCTCCAAAACAAAGGTTGTGGGTACTCATTAGAACCGCCTCAATGAGGCGGTTCTAACGAGCACCCACATCCTAATTATTGAGCATTTATAAGAAAAATATGAAGGGTTTTTATCAGAGAAGTAGTCATTTTGGAGGTGTGAACAATGCACTATGTCAAAGGGACGAGTTATCGTAATGGATAGTCACTATGGCGGCCATCCTGCAATTCTTCAAATGACATTTCTTCACGCACCAAGGGTTGGATTAGGCTTATACTTAATAGGAAGCATTGGGGCGACATGGAGATTCAGATTTATCTAAAATTGTTCTGTTCCGATACCCAAGATGGCTGCGCAGAAAGGACATCTTGACTTGAGGAAAACATGTCCGTGTGAAATAATGGCGTCCAACATGGTGTCAGATTTGACAGATTTGAGGTAAAAATAATAACGTCTTTCTTATTTCTGCTTTCAATATAGATTGCGGGTGCTCGTTAGAACCGCCTCATTGAGGCGGTTCTAACGAGTACCCACAATCTATGTCTTGGAGCAGAAATAAGATAAATAATGTATACCCCCGTAAACCCCAGTTTTCTCTATATAAAGTGGGGTTTAGGGGGGTCTTTATTTCACGGACTTGTTCACGTGATGAAATTCTTCAACAAACATCTCTGTCCGAACCAGAGGTCAGATCAAGCTGAAACGTCATGGCAGGCATCGGGGTGACAAGGACATTCGGATTTGCTAGAATCGTACCATTCCGATATATAATATGGCCACCATGGTGGCCATATTAAAATTCTTCAACTTACGTCTCCTCATGAACCAAAGGTCGGATGAAGCTGAAACTTGATTGGAGGAATGGGGGCAACATGGAAATTCTGAATTGCTGAAATTATTTTGTTCTGTTATTTAAGATGACTTCCATGTTGGCCAGCTTGAAAATCTTCAAACCACATCAAGTTGAATTGAGCCGAAACTTGATGGGAGGCATTGGGGTGACATGGAGATTCAGACTTCTTAGAACCATTCTATTCTGATATCTCCGATGGCTGCCATGTCGGCAATCTTGAAAATCTTCAAACCACATCTGCTACAGAATGGTCTTTTGCATTGAGCTGACATTGGTGGTTAGCATTGAGGTGACATGGGGATTCAGAATTCGTGAGAGCTCGGTGCTTTCTTCCATTCCTGCTTATTTTCAAAATACTGAAGCACCTATAATTTACTATAAATATAATAAACCTGTTAGATCTATCATTTTTAATTTCAATAAACTTGTTTCAGATCTTGATATTGATACTAATACTCCTGATTCATGTGATTGTAAAAACTCAGTGTATTGCTATCCTGTTGCTGGTCATGTAATTACTGGCAATGTGAAAATTATTCCTGATTCTAGGATAAGGAATATAATTTCTAAAGGACCGAAATATCGGTTTCCTTCTAAAATTGATTTCAGTAAATGTAGAGATGAAATCGCTGCTGCCTTGAACGAATTCGGTAATCGATGGTGTAAGCGAGAGTATGTTGAGCATAAAACCCTTAAGGACTGGAAACTTAGCATTTTAAAACTAGTGAATAAACGCATTTCTTTCTATTCTAAAATACTAATTTATTACCTCCTAAGCCTAAGACGTCTTTACGTCATCTTAAACTAGGTATTCAAGAATTTCATAAGAAGTTTGTTTTGGCCCCTGCAGACAAGGCCGCTAACAACGTCATCGTTGTGTGACGGCTCCACTATGTTAACACGCTTAAGCAGGAGCTTGGTGGTACTAAGGCCTATGAACTTCTGCCTTTGGCTGAAGAGAGAGCTATAGTAGATGAACATATTTGTCATTCAGCCACCAAGTTTGCTGTGTGTGTTACAAAAGGCCAAGACACGGTTCATACGCTATACTGGTTACCAAAACTTCATAAAAGACCTTACAAAGCACGGTTTATTGCAAATTCTAGCTCTTGCATTACCACTGAACTTTCTAAATTATTAACTTCATGTCTTACTGCTATTAAAACGCATGTGATTAAATATTGTGATAAAGTCTTTGAACGATCAGGAAGAACTCTGTTTTAGTCTATAAAAAATTCGAATGAGGTTTCATTAGTGTATACCGCGACAGAGGTAAGGATTATGGCCATGTAAAATCGACTTAAGCCTCCTAGTGGAATTCTTTCCACTGACCGTTCCAATGCGGTTCTTCTGTGGCGGATTATTTATGTTGTTGATTGTTACTACTCACTGTGTATCACTTGTGTCTTTTTATTTTGGATGGCCATTTGGCCATTTTGTTGGAAAGTAACTGTCCTTAAGGCCATCCTTTGTTTAGGTTTACATTATGGTCTGGTCGCTTCATGTTTGTGTTTCTTTCTCTTTGGTGTCTTTGATGGGTGGAGTAAGTTAATTGTATCGATTCCTGATCTTTGTTTTTCTTCTACTTTGCTAGAATGGTTGCATTTTCATGTCCCAGATGGCGGCCTTCTTGAAACTCTTCAAAGCACTTGTATAGTAATTGCATATACGATTTACAAGAAGTGGCAGCTCAGGTGTTGTCAGTATATGTCATACTCGCTGAGTCCACAAGAAGATTCGCTATTGTGGCTTTTAGCAAGCGGTCATATACACCATAGCTTTGTGTTCTTGTTTACTTTTTTGATAACAGAACATGCTATGTTAAAGGCAGTTGCGAACGATAGCTCTGGCCTACCAAATTATGCACTTCCACTCTGCATCAACACCATCCCTTCCTGAATCCTAAATCAGACAAAGCTGTTCAGAAACTTAATCAGAAGCATCAAGATTATTTATGCCCCGCCAAGCGAATTTGTGTCTTCGAGCATTCCGTCATGACAGATTTTAACTGCGCATGCCCAGCCATTCAGATGGGCCAGGGATATGGCTTTCTGTCTGAAGGTTCCTCTTGATTCACTGCTTGTATGAGCGAGCAGCGAAGGTTCTGGCGAGACTGCGCGGATGCGCAGGCTCGCCTGAACCTTTGCTGCTCGCATAGGCGATAAGTACCAAAATCGCTTGATGGGGCCCATTTAAACATGCAGATTCAAAATTGCTAAAGGCAATGTGATCTGACATACAAAATGGCCACCAAGACGCTATGTAATATATGATCAGCCTCATCCAGGTGAGCGATTCTGGACCACTTGAGCCTCTTGTTCTTGTTTCATGTTCCACTCTGAAAAACGTAGGGTGGAAAGGAAAACAAGAAATATGTCGTTTACACGACAATATTTTTGTTTTCTATCCCATTCTATTTTTATTGTTTTAAATTCCATCCTACTTTTTCAGAATGGAACAGAAAACAAGAAATATGTCTGTTATATCGTTTAAACGACATTTTTCTTGTTTTCTTTTCCACTCTAATTTTATTGTTTTACTTTCTGTTCTGCTAGATGATGGAACAGAAATGTCACTTCCCGGGTTCCGTGTCCATGGGAACAATGAAAGTTTGACTGTGGGATCTGACAAAGATGGCCGCCATGCCCATATATGGTAAAACCCCTTTTTAGTGATTCAATTGTCATAAAACTTGGTGTGTAGCGATAGGAACTCACACCAATCATTGTTTATTTAAATGATGACACCTGGATAATCTTGAACTACTTTTAGACCAAGGTCAATTTTAGTATATAGGCTTTTGTTTGGGGAGAAAGACAACATCGTGTATTTGTCGTGAAACTGTTGCAGCTTGTGATCTGAAAATCGGTACATGCAACACTGAGACTTTCCACAATCTATGTTTGGAGTAGAAGCATGAAAAAATATCAGAATTTTTATTTGAATAGGGATGTTTTGGCGATGCATAGATTGTGGGTACTCGTTAGAACCGCCTCGGCGAGGCGGTTCTAACGAGTAACCACTTTATATATGTTTTTGAGAAGAAATAAGAAAAATAATGTATACACCGAAATATATATACAAGTGGGGTTTAAGGGGATGAGATTTATATCAATCCTTGTGTGTCATTTTGTGACGTCTCCCAGAGAAAGGGAGAAAAGAGGTAGAGGGGATTACAGAGGAGATGAAAGAGGGGGACAAAGGAGAAAGAGAAAATGAATGGAAGAATAGAAACAGAAGAAATAACAACATCCCCCCCCCCCCTCTACCCTTACCTGCTGCAATGACAGCAGGCCTTGTCCAACTGTAAGCAAATATTAGTTGGACGCCCCAGTGACGCAAGATGTACGTCATCTTTGCCTCTCCAACCCCATCCCCCTCTCCCGAAAAGCTCTATATAGCCCGTGTTAATTGTTTCTCATAAGCGTCTTTATCTTATCCTACTTTTCGCGAGAATGTGATAATGTTAAGTAGAAGTAAAACAAAGATGAGGAATCGATACAATTAACTTACTCCACCCATCAAAGACACCAAAGGGAAAGAAATACAAACATTAAGCGACCAGACCATAATGGAAACCTAAACAAAGGAAGGCCATAAGGACAGTTACTTTCCCACAAAATGGCCATATGGCCATCCAAAATTAAAAGACACAAGTGATACACACAGTAAGTAACAAACAACAACATAAATAAATCGCCACAGAAGAACCGCCTTGGAACGGTCAGTGGAAAGATTTCCACTGGGGGGCTTGAATCGATTTTACGTGGCCACAATCCTCGCCCTTACTTCCGTCGCGATTTAGACAAATAATTTGTTCAGTCCGCATGAAGGCCTCCTAACTCATCGGTGCAACATCTCCGTGAACACAAAAAAATCAAAGAACCACAGAGGTGAGACAACGGTTAGGACTCGACAGCAAGAAACCACTGAAATGCTGGAGCAAAAGAAAACCAACAGTTAGACTCCGATGGGCCCGACCAGAGACAGAGCATCAGGCACCAACCAACATTACCAAGAATTAGATCTCTCTAAGCCGTGTACTCTGGTGTTTGCTCGCAGCTATTATACAATCCACTCGGTATAATTGAAAGGATAATTTTAGTTCTGTTTTAATAAAAATGCATATAACTTATGATCCAAAGCAGAAAATGCATGAATTAGTACTAGAATTTATTATATACTTAGCAGTGAAATCAATGCATATCTGAAACAAATAAAAATGATATCAATCACAAGTGAAATGATATCGTATCATTTCACTTGTGACTGATACCATTTATATCATTTTTCTTGTTTTCTTTTCCACTCTAATTTTATTGTTTTACTTTCTGTTCTGCTAGATGATGGAACAGAAATGTCACTTCCCGGGTTCCGTGTCCATGGGAACAATGAAAGTTTGACTGTGGGATCTGACAAAGATGGCCGCCATGCCCATATATGGTAAAACCCCTTTTTAGTGATTCAATTGTCATAAAACTTGGTGTGTAGCGATAGGAACTCACACCAATCATTGTTTATTTAAATGATGACACCTGGATAATCTTGAACTACTTTTAGACCAAGGTCAATTTTAGTATATAGGCTTTTGTTTGGGGAGAAAGACAACATCGTGTATTTGTCGTGAAACTGTTGCAGCTTGTGATCTGAAAATCGGTACATGCAACACTGAGACTTTCCACAATCTATGTTTGGAGTAGAAGCATGAAAAAATATCAGAATTTTTATTTGAATAGGGATGTTTTGGCGATGCATAGATTGTGGGTACTCGTTAGAACCGCCTCGGCGAGGCGGTTCTAACGAGTAACCACTTTATATATGTTTTTGAGAAGAAATAAGAAAAATAATGTATACACCGAAATATATATACAAGTGGGGTTTAAGGGGATGAGATTTATATCAATCCTTGTGTGTCATTTTGTGACGTCTCCCAGAGAAAGGGAGAAAAGAGGTAGAGGGGATTACAGAGGAGATGAAAGAGGGAGACAAAGGAGAAAGAGAAAATGAATGGAAGAATAGAAACAGAAGAAATAACAACATCCCCCCCTCTACCCTTACCTGCTGCAATGACAGCAGGCCTTGTCCAACTGTAAGCAAATATTAGTTGGACGCCCCAGTGACGCAAGATGTACGTCATCTTTGCCTCTCCAACCCCATCCCCTCTCCCGAAAAGCTCTATATAGCCCGTGTTAATTGTTTCTCATAAGCGTCTTTATCTTATCCTACTTTTCGCGAGAATGTGATAATGTTAAGCAGAAGTAAAACAAAGATGTGGAATCGATACAATTAACTTACTCCACCCATCAAAGACACCAAAGGGAAAGAAATACAAACATTAAGCGACCAGACCATAATGGAAACCTAAACAAAGGAAGGCCATAAGGACAGTTACTTTCCCACAAAATGGCCATATGGCCATCCAAAATTAAAAGACACAAGTGATACACACAGTAAGTAACAAACAACAACATAAATAAATCGCCACAGAAGAACCGCCTTGGAACGGTCAGTGGAAAGATTTCCACTGGGGGGCTTAAATCGATTTTACGTGGCCACAATCCTCGCCCTTACTTCCGTCGCGATTTAGACAAATAATTTGTTCAGTCCGCATGAAGGCCTCCTAACTCATCGGTGCAACATCTCCGTGAACACAAAAAAAATCAAAGAACCACAGAGGTGAGACAACGGTTAGGACTCGACAGCAAGAAACCACTGAAATGCTGGAGCAAAAGAAAACCAACAGTTAGACTCCGATGGGCCCTACCAGAGACAGAGCATCAGGCACCAACCAACATTACCAAGAATTAGATCTCTCTAAGCCGTGTACTCTGGTGTTTGCTCGCAGCTATTATACAATCCACTCGGTATAATTGAAAGGATAATTTTAGTTCTGTTTTAATAAAAATGCATATAACTTATGATCCAAAGCAGAAAATGCATGAATTAGTACTAGAATTTATTATATACTTAGCAGTGAAATCAATGCATATCTGAAACAAATAAAAATGATATCAATCACAAGTGAAATGATATCGTATCATTTCACTTGTGACTGATACCATTTATATCAGTTCACTGTAGCGTGCTGGAACTACTTTTTGTTTACGTTCTGGACGAAAAAAAAAAAAGTTAATTTTCCTTTTATTTTAACTTAGCAGTGAAATCAATTCATATCTGAAACAAATAAAAATGTTATCAATCACATGTGAAATGATATCGTATCATTTCACTTGTGACTGATACCATTAATATCATTCACTGTAGCGTGCCGAAACTACTTTTTTGTTTACGTTCTGGACGAAAAAAAAAGGTAATTTTCTCTTTATTTACTAGGAATAATAATTTCTGTTACCGGTAGATTAATAAAATATATTTTGAAGTTTGGCATTAAAACTGAATGAACAGGCACCATATCTGACAACAGCAGCGCTGTGATTTTGAACATCTCCCTTTTGCCGACACACATCTCGGGCACAATTTAAATGCTCCCTCACAGATTGAGACTTAGCTGTCTGTCTTACAAATGGTCTACAAGACGTACCAGTTCACTGAATGGCTGAGCAAGAGTTTGTGCGAGGAAGTAGTTTCTAGGGAAATCTGTGCTCAATCGTGTTTTTTGTTTGTTTCGACCGACTGCTAAACATGGAATCTATTGTATAGTGGCTTGGTGCATGTTACTTAGAGCCTTCAAAAATAAAGTGGACTTCAAATAAGCACAACGCATTCTGTACCATACCTTGAAAAGCATTCTTTGAACTAAAAATGCTAAATTCAAAATGGCGATGTGTTTATGCTTTGAAACAGACAGTTGTGACGTCATGTAGCCAGGTCAAAATTGTGAAGTCACCGTCTCCGGCCGATCAATTACCGTAAATGTCCTAATAAATTATAAAATAAAAAGAACTTTAACTTTTTTCGGCGGATACCAAAAGCATTTCATCTCGTGTGTTGAAAACATCCGAATTTTCTTGTTTTCTCTTCGCACTCGTGAAAATTATGTTTTCAACACACTCGATGAAATATTTTTGGTATCCTCCTCAAAAAAGTATAAATCCTCTATTTATTTACTAAGAATAATTATTCCTTATGCCGTTAGAATATATTTTGAAGTGTGGCATTAAAATTGAATGAACAGGCGCCATATCTGACAACAGAAGCGCTGTGTTTTTGAACATCTCCCTTTTGCCGACACAAATCTCGGGCACAATTTAAATGCTCCCTCACAGATTTAGGCTTAGCTGTCTTTGTTACAAATGGTTTACAAGGCGTATAAGTTTACTGAATGGCTGAGAAAGTGTTTGTGCGAGGAAATCTGTGCTCAAATCAACGTATTTTTTTCCAACGTGAAAAACCGACCGCGACCGACTGCTACACATGGAATCGATTATACAGTGGCTGGGTGCATGTCACTAAGAGCCTTAAAAAATAAAATGGACTTCAAATAAGCACAACGCATTCTGTAACCTACCTTGAAAGCATTCTTTGAACTAGAAATGCTGAATTCAAAATGGCGATTTGTTTATGCTTTGAAACTGACAGTGATGACGTCATGTAGCAAGGTCAAAATCTTGACGTCACCTCCTCGGGTCAGTGTCCTAATAAATTATAAAATAAAAAGAAGATTTACTGTTTTGCGGCAGATACCAAAAGAATTTCATCTCGTGTGTTGAAAAGATCCGAGTTTTCACTCGTGCTTCGCACTCGTGAAAATTATGATGTTTTCAACACACTCGATGAAATATTTTTGGTATACCCACCTCAAAAAAGTAAATATCCTCTATATATCTAAGTAACCATTTATAGTGTAATTCGATAGATTATCTGTGAAAGTCAACTGAAATAAAAGCGGGACAGAGCCCCTTATATCGGCCAGACGCTTTTTTCGCCAACCACGACGAACGGTAATGCATGCCAGATTTCAAGTGGAAGTATTTCGCGCATATGCAGTGAAATGTAAATAAAGTCACATGTCAAAACATTGGATCCGCCTGTTGGTGGTTTTTAGAAGTACATTAGCTGTCGCTTTTTTTGGTTCCTTTGGTTCCGACTTAGGATTCCAAATTTTGACAAAAAAAAAAAAAATAATAATAAAAAAATAAATAATAAATAAAAATAAACATTTTTACCACATGCCGACCCATAGGGCCTACCCGTCTAAATTATCTTTTTCGGTAAAGATGGTGTTTATATATAGGAAATGTTCTCATATTTAAATATAACTTTTCTCAAATTCCGTTTAAAATAACCAATAAAATAAAACAAAAGATATAGACTTTTCGAAAAATAACTTCCTTTCGTAACAATAATCTTCCTTTCCCTTCCATTCGCGAAAGGAAGGTTCATTTCGCACTTTATCTACACCCAATGCGCAGGTAGTATTTGATCATGTCCCAAAGTGCTGGAGCCCGCTTCAGCAATATTTAGTTATAAAGCTACGAAATGCGTCAAAAAGGCAGTTGCAGATATAAAGTGATGAAATAAAATATCGTGAAATATAGCAGTTGCAGGCATACATTAATTTAGTCTAGTTCAGGAGTTGTCCTTTTTATTGTTATTATGCCATAAAATGAGTATGTGATTCTCTGTCTCTCTCTCTCTCTCTCCAAAGTCAGGGGGAAGAATACGTGATGTTAATGTGTTTACCCAGAATTTCTGAAGTGGTCGCTAATGACGGTTAAACAACGTCGCCGCATCAACGTCAATGCATCGACGTTGATACGATGTTTCCTATACATTGTGAGTCCGCTTCTTTTAACAGGTAGAAGAAAGTGATTTATTTAAAGACTGTCTTTAAATTTAAAGACTGTCTGTAAATTTAAAGACTTTTTAGTCTGTAAATTTAAAGACTCACACAAATAAAATCATGAAAATGGTGTAAAACGGAAAAATCGCACTTTGCTGTTTATAGTAATTTGGCCGTTATCTATGGATTATTTAATAATGTGTAACTCCAAATTATATAGTTGTCTCTATTACAACAACGCAACCGGCAAGTTAGCACTAGGCCTTCTCTCAGACGCACTTTTGATGTTGTTTGAGACGAATATCAAATACGTGCCGAAAGCTTTGTAGCACCGTTTTGAACTCTCCATCACGTGCTCCTGAACTGGTATTTGCTATGATTGACAACCGTCTTTGAACGTTAAAAGCGTGGGCGGGACAATAGCGCTGTCACTTTATGTTACAATCGATTTTCAATACATGTACTGCTGAAAAGGAGATTGTGGATACTCGTTAAAACATCGAAGCGGTTCTAACTAGCAGTACCCACAATCTATAGTCTGCTCAAAAAAGAGAGTGTGGATACTCGTTAAAACCTCGCTGTGGCGACAGGGCTTGAGATGTCATTTCATCACAATGTCGGGTAAAAGTCCCACAAAATCGGAAGCAACGTCTCCAAAATGACCTATACGTACAGTTGTGTGTATTTCTGCTCAAAATATTGATTGTGGATGCTCGTATCGCCTCATCGAATTTTTCTTATTTCTGCTCAAAATATAGATTGTGGACACTTGTTAGTATCGCCTAATCGAGGCGGTTCTAACGAGTACCCACAATCTATATTATGAGCAGAAATAAGAAAAGTAAGATGTACCTCTGTAAACCCCGGTTATTCTATTACATATGGTTCAAGCCCCAAAGTCTTTCGGATCCTTACGAGACACATGTTCATGGTGCTGCCTAACACAATAGCCTATAATACTGGCACAGCATGCAACGCTTCAGATGTCTGTTAACTTTAGCCATAAAGTCCCTAAGCCTGCCCTGGCAAGTTGGACCATCCGAGCATATAAACCATTTCACTGGGATTGAAATGTCATTTTATCTAACTGCTTGGTAAAATTTCACACAAAACTAGAAGTAATGTCTCAAAAATGACCTAAATAATGTTAATGGGGATGTTAAACCTCAAATCAAGTAAACAAACATTCAACAGAAACGCAGAAATATTGGTCAATTAAAGTCTGTTATTGGTGACATGAAATCTGAGGGGAATGACTTGGCAGATTTTCCACCATTTTTCAAAAGGGGACAACTTTCGGAACTTCCTGTTTGCTTTTCTACAAGCTTTGTCCCACGAAACAGTGATATACTCTAAAAGGAAAGAATTTGCTCCTCAGGAGCAAATTCTTTTCTTTAAGAGTTGACCCTTATTGACATGGGAGACTAAAATACGCTTGAAGGAGTTGCCTCCCCTGAAGGTGTATGCATTCCACTTAAAGTCTCAAAAATTATTTGCCACTTAATTGCTCGACTCGACGGTTAGTAAAATATTTGGGCAGTTTTTTGCGTGCTCCCAGGAGAACTTTTGGGTCCAGCCTTTTAAATTTTGAAACCTTCCTCACAACTGGACAAAAATGGGCGGTAAAAAGAGAAGAAACCCAGAAAAACCAACAAGTCTTAACCCTTATCCTGCTGAATAAATAAATTTAGCCACAGTCATTGCTGACTGCCAAACATTAAAATTTCTTAACAATATTCACAAGCTGCATGACAAACAGTGTAGGACCTCATCTCTGTTTGCAAAAGTAGGGGTTGTTATGGGTTAAATATACACTAAATCCACTTTTTAACCGAGTTTCCTGTTGTGCCCATTTCTGTTTGTTTGTTTGATTTGAGGTTTAACGTCCCATTCAACACTGTATAGGTCATTTTGGAGACGTTGCTTCCAATTTTTGGGACTTTTACCCGTCATTGAGATGAAATGACATCTCAAGCCCTGTCACCCAATGAAACCAATAGGGTTTATAAGTATGGGCGGGCTGCCTCGCATTGCTTTGCACGGGCAGGCTTAAATCCTCTAAGCGCTTTACCAGTACTCGTGTAGTCTGCGTGGAAGCCTCATGCAGCCCATCTATTTCTTCAAGCCCCGATGGTCGGGGGCCGACAATTTCTGTATGTATTGGAATTGCACAAGGAGGATAAATTACAAGGATTCGTGTAAAAAATACATTCAAATCAATCAAATCTTTTATTCACTCTGATTACAAATAAATGTAATAACAAGAGGAGCGATACAAATATGCAACGTTCGGCGGCAAAGTATAAGTCAAAAAAAAAAAAAAAAAAATAATAATAAAATAAAACACATACAAAACAGAACAACCAAAGGGCAACATTAAATTTTACGAGATGAAATCAGTACTTACTCTCTCTCTCTCTCTCTCTCTCTCTCTCTCTCTCTCTCAGTGTGTGTTTTTTTTGAGCACGCAACGCTGAAACAGCACCGAATCTATGGCATTGTGTGCTTCGAGTTAGTCAATCAACAAAAATCAAATCAAATTTATTTCTCTCAGCATCGCGTAAACACGCCTATACAAATACACTGCAAATCCTATCGCCGAAGAAAAGAAATTGGTGACAATTTTCCAATCTCTGCCCAAAACACAGACAGCGGGTGCCCGCACGAACCGCCTCGAGTATCGATGCGGCTCTAACGAGCACCCCCAATCCAGCCCCAGAGCAGAAACAAGAAAAATAAGGCTTACCCTCTGTAAACTCCAGTTTTACTGTGTAAAAGTGGGGTTCAAGGAGGTCAAACCCATACAGGCGCGTTGTCGCGATGGGTTATACAATATGATAACGAGGAGCAAATCGTTGTGCAAACATACTGTTTCCTGTAACAAACTTATTATTTCATCATTTTTTATTATTATTTATTTTATTTATCCGACCACACCCGTGCCTGACTTTAAACCAATCAGATAGATTATGTAATTTCAAACAGTGCAGATCCCGATCAGACTCAGAAGCCATCTGGTCTGGATCTGCACTATGTGCAAAGCTAGGTTTTTTTTATCAAGAACGGCAAGTTTTGCTCAGACTGGTCCGTATGCATTAAACTATGTTCCATTCAAAAAAATCATAGCGCATGAAACATGTGAAAAATAAATGGGCCGTTACAAAGCATGTTCTGCACGAGCATGTGTAGTTTGGTAAATGTTCAGACGTGTGGCCAACACGCTAAAGAAAAATATGAATGGGATATTATGTTCACTCCAGAGTGGTAAGTGTAATAAAATATTATAGATGCGTCCCTCTCTCTCTCTCTCTCTCTCTCTCTCTCTCTCTCTCTCTCTCTCTCTCTCTCTCTCTCTCTCTCTCTCTCTCTCTCTTAACCAGCCAATACACAGGTGTAAACAGTGTGTGTGTGTGTGTGAATTCGGGTTTAACGTCGCTTTCAACAATTTTTCAGTCATATCACGACGGTGTCTGGTTGCGACAGGGAGCTCAATGCTCACGTTTATAGTGCTGCCTCACTGAAGTATCATGTCCCAGACACATTACATGATACCACATCCAGTCACATTATCCTGACACTGGATCGACCAGTTCTAGCTCTACCCCGTAAATCTGAGTGCCAAGCGAGGAGCAGCTAGTACCATTTTTAACGACTTTGGTATGTCGCGGCCCGGGATCGAACCCGAGACCTCCCGTTCCCCGGAGCGGACACTCTACCAACTGAGCTATCGGGGCAGATATATTCATTACGAGTACACGCCCATACAAATGCACTGCAAACCCTACCGCCGAAAAGAACGAATATTTTCCGATAAAAAACTGATATCCGACACAGATCGTGGATACACGTTAGAACCATTGTGGCGAGCGGACGACAAAGGCGAACAGCGCAAAGGGGAAGCGTCCCCGACTGCCACCGGGTGTAGGCTGGGAAAATAGTCACGGACTGAGATCCGAAAAAACGAATATTTTCCGATAAAAAACTGATATCCGACACAGATCGTGGATACACGTTAGAACCATTGTGGCGAGCGGACGACAAAGGCGAACAGCGCAAAGGGGAAGCGTCCCCGACTGCCACCGGGTGTAGGCTGGGAAAATAGTCACGGACTGAGATCCAAACTTTCGTTCAAGCCCTAAATTCCACTTTTTATGTAAACAGTGTTGACCCCGATCAGACGCCGATAGAATGACAGGTAGAGCAGCCTATTTCATTAAAAATCCGCGCTTTTTGGTTGTACTTTGACGTCGCGTTCTGTGGCGCCTGATCTGAGTCTCCATTGCTTGCCAAGCTCCTCAAAGCGAATATACGCTAACTGGTGATTGATTTTTTACATTACCCGTGGCGTCCAGACAATATTAAATATGGAGCGTGAAGCAGTAGATTTTGACAATCGCTTAGCTCCACCCTCTCCTGTGGGTTAACCGGTATTGGATGGTGATGTGAAGTATTGATTACCGTTACTTTGACAAACTTGTCACTTCTAACACCAATTCTGGTGTGGCGTGTCAGTGTTTTTTGACGTGTCTGCTCTTTAATGAACCGGCGGGATATGGCGTACTGCTAACTTGCCGGTTGCCCTGTTGTAAATTAAATTCCTTCCACCATGACTGAAGAGCTCTACGAACAACAGCTTTGTAATAAGATTCATATGTAAAATGAGCTCAGAAATGATTGTGTATAACGAGTTTATGATTTTGTCAATATACCGACCACTCGCTTTGACAAACAGTTTTTCTGACAAGTAAAATTTATGAAAGTTTCAGACGGACTACAACAGTGAAATGTCCGAAAACGAAATGACATCAGTACGAAACTGATCTTATGTTCGGCCTTTGACAGATATTTCCTTCCTAACTGTGGAGTTTCACGGTATTTGTGGTCTAAGGGAAGGAACTGTGTTGTTTTATTTCTTAATTATTTCTATCATTAAAACGATATTAAAAGACAATAAAATACATGCAGTCTTAGGCAACGCACGTTGTATTTATGAGATGAAGACTGAGGCTGCGTATGAGAATGCGATTTTTTCGTGTTACATTATTTTCATGATTTTCCGTTATGTTACTCAGTGATAGTCTTTAAATCTACAGACTAAAAAGTCTTTAAATTTACAGACAGTCTTTAAATTTAAAGACAGTCTTTAAATAAAACACTTTCTTCTACCTGTTTAATGTAGATAATAACCTTAAATAGGATGGTAAATCACACAGGTGCTTGGGGTCAGGTCACTTGCTTTGGTTGTTTTCGAAGATATTTTTGCATTTTGCTGTAACTGTGACACTTACCACTGTAAGCCGTTTTTTTTAAACTGTGATGATGGTAAGTGTGTTCTGAAGCAAAATCCCAGCAGACACATGACGTAATTGTGACGTCACATCAACGTCAATTCAATGTCATGACGTTTATGCAACGTCACATCAACGTCGGTGCAACGTCGCTGATTTGACGTTGCCCTAGCGACGTGTGCCTGCTGGGATGTACTATGACATATAGAACGCTTGGTTTCCTGAGTGGAAATCTTCATCAGTTTCCTGAGGATGTAAAAGAGGCAGCATTTTAAAGGACTTGTTTGCCCAAATTTGGGATATGGTAGTCGTATGTGGGACCCCAGTAGAGTGGTCCTTAAATTAATTATAATGACGAAATTGAAAAAGTGCAGAAAAGAGCAGCTCGATTTATAACAAGCCATTTCTGCTTTGAAACTGGGAGGCTGACTGGAATACTAGGAAAATTAATATGGGAGTCTCAAGAAAAAGAGAAAAGACAGTACGCTCATACTTTTATACAGAGGTCTAAAGGGTGCTGCCAGCATTCCAACAGATGACCTTATTCCCCTTGTTAGGTACTGTAGAAATCATCATTCATTTGCGTTTCTGACCCTTACTGCAAGAACTGACATTTATAAAGAATCGTTCTTGCCCCGAGCCATTAGAGATTGGAATGCCCTTTCCCGATTCGATTATTTCGACAGCTGAAGGTGCTGAGGATTGTGTAGCCAAGTTTACCTCTTTGGTTAGAGCTAAGGACTAACTTCCCATATCACAGGTTCTGGTGTATGAATGTCATTTGACATGTTGCCAGTAATAATTCTGAATCTGATTCTGGTAACCATAAAGGCTGACACGATTAATCGTATAATCGATTAATCGATCGATAAATTCACAAAAATGATTATCATTTCTGAATTGCTTTTAATCGATTACTTAATAGGTACAATTTACTACCCAAAGTTATGCCTAAAATAGCTGGATGAGTGGCAAACAGTGCAGACCCTGATGAGACGCCGCATTATGCGGTGTCTCATATGGGTCTACACTGTTTGCTTAGACCTGTCTGTTCAAATATACATATGGTAAAGTGAAACATATGGTAAGAGTTATGCTCAGACGGAAAGCCAGACAGGTAAAACAATGACAAGAACCTTAGCGATTACTAATCGATTATCGATCGGAATGACATGACTGATAATCAATTATCTTTTCAGCTCCGATTAGCCAGCCCTAGTAACCATTGTAGATCCTAATGTGTTTGCTTAATCTGATTCTACACTGTTTGAAACTATTGGTATCAAGCCACTGTGGTTTCATTACGAGAACACATCCGTGCGACGTAGTTCATTTTTCACATCTCCAAAATGGCTACTTTTCTGAAGAAAATCCGTGTTTCTGTTCTTATTCATACTGCAAACATAGGTTGTGGGTGCTCGTTAGAACCGCCTCATTGGGGCGGTTCAAACGAGTACCCACAACCTATGTCTTGGAGCAAAAATAAGAAAAATAATATATACCCCCGTAAACCCCAGTTTTTCTATATAAAGTGGGATATAGAGGGGTCTTCATACCACGGACTTGTTCACGTGATGTAAACAATACATTAGGAAAACACGTCTTTCAAGCGTATTGATAGTTTTACAACCAAACAAAAAAAAAAAAAAAAAAAAAAAAAATTTTCAGATAAAAAATTCTGATATTTTTTTATATTTCTGCACAAAACAGAGATTATGGGAACTCGTTAGAACTGCCTCTGCGAGCGGTTCTAATGAATGTCCACAATCTGTTTTTGAGCAGAGTTGGTAGACAAATGTATATCCCATTTTTCTATATAAAAGTGGGATGTATGGGGAACAAAATTATATAGTCGTGTTTTCGTGATGACCCCAAGTACAGTGGACTGTTGTTTTATTCCTGCCAACCTTGTAAGCTGTAGATAAGGCTGTTATTCAGTCATTTTTCCTATTTACTCATCGATATTCTTACTTGGCCTTAAACATAATCTTGGCATGTTTAAAGTAAACTGGAATACCTTTTTACAGCATTATCAGCTAGAACCTTCCTTTTTATTGTGCTTATTTGTAGCTGTTACTCATTGCTGGGTACACACAGTAAGTCGCTATTCAAAAGAGCTTTATACACTAATACAGGTAAAATAATTTAATACATTAAAATGTGATGATATAGGTACGAGTACTTGTATAATTAAGAAGCATATGTCATCACGAAAACACGCCTATATAATTTTGACCCCCGTGAACCCCACTTTTATATAGTAAAAACTGGGGTTTACAGAGGTAAACCTTATTTTTCTTATTGCACGACCCGCAGAAAAAGCGACCGACTGAAGTCGGTTGATTTTCTAAGAGTGCCCTAAAATCACCGTGTCATTCTGTCATTCGGTCAGTCTGTCTGTCCGTCCGTAACCCGTTTGTGAAAATTGGTGATAGTGACTTAACCGCTTGGAATATTTAAACAATTTTTGGCATACTGATAGATATCAATGAGATCTAACCAATGAACTTGCGAAATATTACATTCCATTTAGTATAGCCTCGCCGAGGCGAAAAATGTGAAAATTTTCGAACTGCTTCTCCTCGGAAACCGTTTGGCCGATTGAAGTCAAATTTCATATGGAGCCTCTATGGGATGGGGGAAACCAAAATTTGCTCGTGGGGTCCAGGTCACATGACCAAAATGCATGGCCACCAAGCCATATATGGTCTGTCTGTCTGTCCGTCCGTAACCCGTTTGTGAAAATTGGTGATAGTAACTTAACCGCTTGGAATGTTTAAACAATTTTTGGCATACTGATAGATATCAATGAGATCTAACCAATAAACTTGCGAAATAGTACATTCCCTTTAGTATAGCCTCGCCGAGGCGAAAAATGTGAAAATTTTCGAACTGCTTCTCCTCGGAAACCGTTGGGCCGATTGAAGTAAAATTTCATATGGAGCCTCTATGGGATGGGGGAAACCAAAATTTGCTCATGGGGTCCAGGTGACATGACCAAAATGGCCGCCAAGCCATATATAGTCTGTCTGTCTGTCCGTCCGTCCGTAACCCGTTTGTGAAAATTGGTGATAGTGACTTAACCGCTTGGAATATTTAAACAATTTTTGGCATACTGATAGATATCAATGAGATCTAACCAATGAACTTGCGAAATATTACATTTCATTTAGTATAGCCTCGCCGAGGCGAAAAATGTGAAAAATTTTCGAACTGCTTCTCCTCGTAAACCGTTGGGCCGATTGAAGTCAAATTTCGTATGGGATGGGTGAAACCAAAATTTGCTCATGGGGTCCAGGTCACATGACCAAAATGGCCGCCAAGCGATATATGGTAAAAACCCCTACAAAAATAGTCTTCTCTCGAACCACTGGGCAGATTTCCGCGAAACTTGATAAATAGCATCTGGGACGTAGGCCCATCATAAATTGCTAAAATGGTGACCCTGGGTTGACCTTGACCTTCTTTGTGCCTTGGTCAAACTTTGACACATATGCTTTTGTATTGGAAAAGTGAGAATGCATTTTATCCTGCAAACGATTCAGAATACAGTACTAAAGTATAAGATATATTTTTGCTCCTTACGATAAGGCGCATTTATTGGGGGAACCGTTTTAGGTCCAGGTCACATGACCAAAATGGCCGCCATACCCATATATGATAACACTCATAAAGCTAAAAGCATCCGGCGGGTCGTGCACTTCAGCTGAAGCACTGCGGGTTTCTGCTCTAAAATATAGATTGTGGGTACTCGTTAGAACAGCCTCGATGAGGCGGTTCTAACGTGTACCCACAATCTATATTTTTTGAGCAGAAATAAGAAAAATATCACAATATTTCATCATAAACTCTGTATTTTTTCGAATAAAAATTTTTCTATGTATTTGGATAGGCGTGTTTTCTTAATGTATTAAAGGATAATTCAAGGTGCTTGCATTACGATAACACACCCGTGGGTCATAATGCATTTTTTACATCTCCAAAGCAGTCAATTTTCTGATGAAAATTTGTGATGTTATTCTTATTTATACTCAAAACATAGATTCTGGGTGCTCGTTAGAACCGCCTCATTGAGGCGGTTCTAACAAGTACCCACAACCTATGTCTATGAACAGAAATAAGGAAAATAATGTATATCCCCCTAAACCCCAGTTTTCTCTATATAAAGTGGGGTGTAAGGGGGTGTTCATTTCACGGACATGTTAGCGTTCTGTGTAAACCATATGTTGTGATAACTTATTAGAATAGGACTCTTCTGACCTCTGTTTCTGCATCTTCAACAGACAGTGCAGATCAAGAACATCTTAGAACACACAAACAGTAGTATTCCACGCGTAATGACAAACCATCACGTGAACAAGTCCGTGAAATGAAGACCCCCTATACCCCACAATATATAGAGAAAACCGGGGTTTACGGGGGCATACATTATTTTTCTTATTTTTTCTCCAAGACATAGGTTGTGGGTACTCGTTAGAACCGCCTCAATGAGGCGGCTCTAACTAGCACCCACAACCTATGTTTGCAGTATTTATAAGAAAAATATCACGGATTTTCATAAGAAAAATAGCCATTTGGGAGAAGTGATAAAATGCACTTTGTTTCACGGGTGTGTAAGCGTAATGCAGACTATTATCTGATTATATCCCAATGGTAATGGGAAACGTGTAAAGTCAATGTCAGTCATATAACGAAAACTTCATCATCATCGTCATCTTTTCTTCTTCTTCTTCTTCTTCTTCTTCTTCTTCTTCTTCTTCTTCTTCTTCTTCTTCTTCTTCTTCTTCTTCTTCAACACATTACAAAAACAAACCTATACAAATGCATTGTAAACTTTACCCCCCCCCCCCCCAAGAAAAAAACCCCCCGAAAATTTTAAGATTAAAAATTGTGATTTGTTTTCTTATTTCTTCTCAAAATATAGATTTTGGGTACTCGTTAGAGGCGGTTCTAACGAGTACCCATAATCTATATTTTAGAGCAGAAATAAGAAAAGTAAGGTTTACCCTTGTAAACCCCAGTTTTACTGTATAAAAGTGGGGTTCGAGGGGATCAAAATTATATAAGCGTGTTTGATATTCATAATGTTAACAAGTCCGTGAAATGAACACCTCTCTAAACCTCGCTTTATATAGAGAAAGCTTGGATTTACAAGGGTATACATAATTTTTGTTTCAAGACATAGGTTGTGGGTACTCGTGGAGGCGGTTTTAGCGAGCACCCAGAACCTTTGTGCGGAGAAAAAATAAGAAAAATACCACAAATTTTCATCGAAAAAAAGCCTTATGGAGAAATGAAATAATGCACAGAGTCACACGAGTGTTTGTTTGATTTGAGGTTTAACGTCCCCGTCAATACTGTAAAGGTCATTTTAGAGACGTTGCTTCAAATTTTGTGGGACTTTTACCCGACATTGAGATGAAATGACATCTCAAGCCCTGTCGCCCAATAAAACCAATAGGGTTTATTAGCATGGACGGTCCGCCTCACACCGTGGTTCCTGGACAGACTTAGATCCTCTAAGCGGTTTACCAGTACTAGTGTGCGGGCCAGATTCAGCTCTGCGTGGAAGCATCATGCAGCCCATATATTTCTTCAAGCCCCTATGGGCGGTGGCGGGAGTCACACGAGTGTGTTATGGTAATGTACATGTAAATGTATATACAGTGAAATTCCGCTATTAAGACCACCTAAAATTAAGACCAATTCTGCTTTAAAAAGCTTATTTTGAAAGGTGCACTTAATCCTACTTTGTGTTTATTGGCCACAGTGTCATCTGGTCAGGGACCACCGTTGGGACTGTTCAAAAGTGGTCTTAAAGACCACTTTTGAACAGTTCCAAAGGTGGTCTTAATATAGAAATTTTACTGTACATGTATTTATTCAGAGTATCACCTGAAGATTTTGACCTGACAATGTCAACTTGGAGAAGATCTGAGTTTGCATCCCTGCCAAAGAGTGCTACAGTTGATCTTGATAAAGTACCTGTGCAAGAAGTAAATTTCAAACTAAATGTAGACGGAAAGGTAAGCTTTGAAACTATCTTCGAGAGAGTTATTTATTTCTGCTCATTACGATAACACATCCGTGTGATATAGTCCATTTTTCAAACCCCCAAACAGGTATTTTTTCTGATGAAAATTTGGGATATTTTCCTTATTTCTGCTCCAAACATAGGTTTTGGGGGCTCGTTAGAACCGCCTCATCGAGGCGGTGATGATGCGGTTCTAACGAGTTCCCATAACCTATGTCTTGGAGCAGAAATAAGGAAAATAATGTTTACCCCCGTAAACCCCAGTTTTCTCTATATAAAGTGGGGTTTAGGGAGGGGGAGGGGGGTCTTTATTTCACGGACTTGTTCACGTGATGTCAAAACAAAAGTTGAAGCGCCTGCGGAACACGTTTACTTGTCTGGAGTTTAAGTAATAAACAATTTTTATGCCCCCGGAATCTAATATTCTGGGGCATATAGTTTTTGGTCTGTCTGTCCGTCTGTTTGTCTGTCCGAAAAACCTTAACAATGGGCATACCTTTTGAATGGCCACTGACAGTGCTTTCGTATTTCACATGTACATTCCTTGTCACAAGGTCTTTCCAGTGATACCATATTTTCTTTTACGTTGTGACCTTAACCATGACATTTGACCTGCTTTAAAAATAACATTGGTCATAACTTTTGATTGGTACGTGTTAAGGCTCTCATATTTCACATGTGCATTCCCTGTCACTAGACCGTTCCAGTGGTCCTATAAGTTTTGACCTAATGACATTGACCTTGACGTTTGACCATTTTTTTGAAAAGTTTAACATTGGCCATAACCTTTGGTTGGTTATTGACAGGACTTTCTTATTTCCCATGTGCATTTCCAGTCACAAGTCCTTTCCATTGGTACCATAATTTTTGACCTCGTGACCTTGACCTTGACGTTTGACCTAATTTAAAAAAAAATAATTACACTAGCCATAACGTTTGATTGCTTATTGATATGGATTTCATATTTCACATGTGCATTCCAGCACACAAGAACTTTCCAGTGGCACTATAATTTCTGACCTTGTGATCTTTGACCTACATTTTTAAAAACTTTACTATTGGCCATTACTTTCGATTGGTAAGTGATTGGGCTTTCATATTTCACATATGCATTCCTTGTCACATGGCCTTTCCGGTGATACAATTATCTTTGACCTTGATCTTGACCTACTTTTAAAAAAAACAAACGTGAATTAAATTTTGGCATTGTAACCTTGACCTTGACGTTTGACCAACTTTTTATTAAAGACTTTAAAATTGGCAATAATTGGCGATTTGAAAGTGATAGGGCTTTAATGTGTCCCGTGTGTATTTCTTGTGACCAGACCTTTCCAGTGGTACCATAAGTTTTGACCTTGTGACCTTGACCGTGACCTACTTTTTAAAAAAACTTGAACGTGGGCCATACATTTTGATTGGTTAGTGATAGGGCTTTCATATTTCACATGCGCTGTACGGGGGCATCAGTGTTTCACAAACACATCTTGTAATTCCTGAAAAATATTCATTATGCCGTTTAATATAAGCTTTAAGTAAACTTACAAGTCTTTTGAACAGACTACATGTACTTTGTTTTGTAATAGTGTCTTCTTTCTATTCTGCCAACTATCATTTGTATAAGCGAATTTACTTAAACATGGGCCCCGTCAAGCGATTTTGGTACTTATCGTCTATGCGAGCAGCGAAGGTTCAGGCGAGCCTGCGCATCCGCGCAGTCTCGCCAGAACCTTCACTGCTCGCTCATACAAGCAGTGAATCAAGAGGAACCTTCAGACAGAAAGCCATATCCCTGGCCCCTCTGAATGGCTGGGCATGCGCAGTTAAAATTTGTCATGACGGAATGCTCGAAGACACAAATTCGCCTGGTGGGGCTCACATGTACATATACTTATATATGTACATACATGTGCATGATCACATAACGAGTAATTCAGGGAAAGAAAACAACACGATATACAAAGCTGTTGCCAAAATTAAACTGTATACATACATGTATTTGGCTTTTTTGTTACTGTGTGTTTGGGTTGACTTGAACACTTTTTAGGTAATTTTGGAGACGTTGCTCCCAATTTTGTGGGACTTTTACCCGACACTGAATTGAAATGACATCTCAATCCGTGTCGCCCAACGAAACCAATAGGGCCGAATCGCACCAGTTTGCATGGGCAGGCTTAGACCTCCTAAAGTGTTTACCAGTACACATGTGCGGTCGGTTTCAGCTCTGCGTGAAAGCAGCGTGCAACCTTATGAGTTGGATGTACACGTGCATGCATGTGTTGAACATAAATCGGAGGATTTTGTTGGGTCTTGCTGTAATAATGAGTGTTGAACAAATCTAACCTTTACTCAAATATAGTTAATGTATAAGTTGAGTCAAAACCTGCTTTTGCAATTTATTCATTACAAAGATAAATATCGGGAATGGTATGTCAAGACCAGCAAGAATAATATCAGGAGTTCCTCAGGGGTCCATACTAGGCCCTACACTATTTTTAATCTTGATAAATGCCCTGCCACTTCATATAGAATACTGTGATAATGACTTCTTTGCAGATGATTCAACTATTCATACACATGGTTCACAATATAGGGAAATTCAGCGTAAACTGCGAGTAGACTGTCAAAACGCTAAGATTTGGTATGAAAATAATAAGATGCTTATCAACTATGATAAAACTACAAGCATGACCATTGGAACACGGCATCGAACTCGTAATACTGAAAAACTAAGAACACAGATTGACAACAATGAAATCAAAAACGTTGATAAGCAAAGACTTCTGGGTTTTTATTAAAAAAAAAAACAAAAACAAAAAAAAAAAAAAAACACAGCGTGTTGTTGTTAATGGTGAATCTTCAGAGTGGGCTCCAGTTTTGTCTGAAGTCCCGTTGGTCCTCTGTTGTTCTCCCTGTACATCAATGATATTTCCACTGACATTGACTCAGAAATAAAACTGTTTGCAGACGACTGTGTTTGTTACCGGGAAATTAGAGCTACAGATGACTCACTGAAACTTCAGGCTGACATAGATAGCTTAGGATGTTGGCCCGAAAATGGGACATGAGATTTCAGCAAGTTAAATGCAACATTATGCAGATAACCAGGAAGAGATCTAATAAAGTTGAGGCTTCTTACACCTTAGAGGGAACGGTCCTCGAGAATATGGACTCCATTAAATACCTTGGAGTGACAATCACACACAACTTGAGATGGAATACTCATATTAGCAACATGGTTAGAGCGAGGGACTTCTTCCAACATCACAGGTTCTGGTGTATAAATGTCATTTGGCGTGTCACCAGTAATAATTCTGATTCTGATTCTGATCGATTAAAACTTGTTACGGACAGCGCATATTGATTGTCTTTGTGCCATAATATCATAAAAAATTTCACTTTTAAAGAGGCTGTCCACATATGTCCCAAAGGAAGTCCAGAAAGTCTTTTATCAGGGTTATATTCTCCCATTGATAGAATATGGTTCAAGAACATGGGGCACAGCCTCCAAATCAAATATCGAAAGATTGGCTAAATTACAGAAGCGTGCAGCACGAATAATATTCAATGCAGATTATATTACATCGTCCGCTCTTATGTTCCATGAATTGGAATGGTCATCTTTTCCTTGTCGACATAATTATTATAAGGTTGTCACAAACATACAAAGCCTTAAACAGCCTAACGCCTGATTATATATTAGCTCTACTCAAACCTGTATTACAGACTCGTGACCCTAACCTTAGATCAGTTAATGACGGCTCATTGTCGGTACCCAGGTCTAAATGACTCTTTACGATCATTCAGCACCAAAGCTATGGAACACACTGCCTAGCTCAATAAGAACTGTCTCCACTGTTGATGTCTTTAAAGGATCAGCAAAGAAATACATTTTCGCCAAAAGATGTTTGGCTGTGTCGTTTTTTTCTCCTAAACTCTGGTACTCAGCTAGTTCACTGAGTTTCACAGCTATTCGTGCAACTGCTTCACTCTCGGGCTATGACCTTTGTATGTAGCATTGGTACCATCGCCATTTCCTCTTCAGGTCAGGAAAAGCCAACTGTGATGTCATACTGAATGTGATATACTGGCATATATTTTAAATGTATTTAAATATTTTATATTCTTTCTGTACTCCAGTATTCTAATCCACTTGAGAGCTACTTTTAACTATGGTATACTCTTCATGTCTCAATAATTTTTAGAGTTTTTCTTATCTATCTTAATCCGGCCCCGCCCATCGGGGCTTGAAGAAATAAATGGGCTGTATGATGCTTCCACGCTGAGCTAGACACCGACCGCACACGAGTACTGGTAATCCGCGTAGAGAATCTAAGCCCGCCCAGGCAAAGCGGTGCGAGTCAGACCGTCCATGCTTGTAAACCCTATTGGGTTCATTGGGCGTCAGGGCTTGAGATGTCATTTCATCTCAATGTCGGGTAAAAGTCCCACAAAATTGGAAGCAACGTCTCCAAAATGACTTATACAGTGTTGACGGGGACGTTAAACCTCAAATCAAACAAACAAACAAACAAAATCTATCTTAATCGTTTATACACCCATTTTGAGGCTATAGAACATTTTAATTTTTAAGACATATGAATTGTGCAGCTAGGGGTGCATGTCTTGCTACCTGAGCTGTCATGATTTAACATGGCTCGTCTTAAATTGTTTACATTTTTATCTGTACCAAATAGCTGCGCGCAGTTTTACGACAATTATTTTAAAATGTGACTTCACTGTTATGTATATTGTTACAAAAACTTCTTCTTATAATATTTCTTGGATCTCATAAATTAATTTCCAACTTGGTCAGTACTCAGCAGGAAGAATCTACTGTCTACCACCAGTTTGATTGAAAATAATTATAATTTTCTGTGGCCGAGTTTAATATCCCATTAATAACTAAGATTGTAGAATTTTGACTAATTTAATGTATATATATATTTTTTTCTAGCATATACAACTATAATCTTCACAAAAACAAGATGGTACTATTTTCCCTAAACAGGTCCAAAACTTCTATCTCACTCCAGAACTTATCACCCAAAAAGACCCTCTCTGCTCTCTCACACTGCCTTATATATGAGTAAAATGGATCAGGACTCATGATTGTTGATCATGCTACTCTATCATAATCATTGATCACGATCCGCAATCGTGATCAATGATCATGAGCCCCTATCACAATCACCGAACATGAACCCACATCATGATCACTCATCAAAGACAGCTAATGATGAGCCCTGATCTTGATTACTGATCATGCACCTTAAAATGCAAAATTTCATGCATTAATTAGAAAAAGTAACATTTCTGCACAAAGTAATGATCTTCAACCTTAAAGTATGTTCTTTGATTATTACCATAGCATTCCCCAAAATAATGCAATGAGTTCTGTTCATTTCATAACAATATGTGTGTGTGTGTGTGTGTGTGAATTCGGGTTTAACGTCGCTTTCAACAATTTTTCAGTCATATCACGACGGTATCTGGTTGCGACAGGGAGCTCAATGCTCACGTTTATAGTGCTGCCTCACTGAAGTATCATGTCCCAGACACATTACATGATACCACACCCAGTCACATTATCCTGACGCTGGATCGACCAGTCCTAGCTCTACCCCGTAAATCTGAGTGCCAAACGAGGCGCAGCTAGTACCAGTTTTAACGACTTTGGTATGTCGCGGCCCGGGATCGAACCCGAGACCTCCCGTTCCCCGGAGCGGACACTCAACCAACTGAGCTATCGGGCCGGTTCCTAACAATATTATCAATATGTTCATATGTATGTATGTTTTATGTTGATTGATGTTATACATGTATGTGTTACAGAGGGCCGCAAGGTAGACTAGCTATAGCAGCTAAATGCGTCACCTTAAAATATAGTATAAACAAATAAAATAAAAATATCAACCTGCGCAATCACACAGTCTGATCAGCACATTTGTGTTTTCTGCTTGGAAAGTACAATATTTCTAATACGGGCATGGACAAAGTTGCCGAAGGCAACTTTGGCGTGCACGCCTATAGATAACGTGCGCGTGCATTTCACCAGTCCATCTCTCTCAGCTGATCCGTCCCAAATTTACGAGATCTCGCGAATTGAAAACTTGTGAGAAACGCTTACATTTTTGGTCGGATTTTTTTCTCTTTCCGTAAATGTTCAAGATCTTTCTAAATTTCAAGAACTAAAACGTATCCTTTTTAACAAATAAATGCGTTTAAAAAATAAAATTCATTTTCCCGGCGTTTGTTCGAAAAAAGCATGACCGGTTCTAAATCATTGATCAATGTTATTCAGGCGCTTATCAGAATTATATAGGAATAGAATAGAATAGAATAGAATAATTTTTATTGCACAGATATACCCATAATTTGGGTTATAGGCAAATCAATGGCATATGGCAACAAACAAATGATGAACAATACCCACCCCCTTCGAAGCACACACATCCACACACAATACTAACGCACATGCATGATACAATCATCATCAGTGACGGAATACACAGTCAATGGTTTGGAGTGCGAGATTAAAAATCATTTTAAAAAAATTATGTAATGCAGCATTCTTTTATGTATTTACCGATAGCTGTAATAACATTTTTGTTATCATTTGTCATTAGCTCAAAGAATGTTTTAGACGGATCAAGACTTAACAAAATGTTTAGATCTTTTAGAGAGTCATAAAGTGTTTTCCTTTGGTCTTCATACTTTTGACATTGACACAGAAAGTGAACTTCGTCTTCAACAAGGTTACATACAGTGCATAATCTTTCATCTGGACGTTCGCCCAAATATCTACCACGTTCAATTCTAAGTCTGTGAGCACTGACTCATAAAGAAGATAAACCCTTTCTAATAGTTTTATCATAAATGTCATCAAGATAAGACTATAAGATCAAGATATAGGCGTAAACGTTAAATATTCCACAAAGATGAGAATCAGTCTTTTGTTTACCTTCCGTCTGAGCATTACAGTTTTTGGCCAGTGAACAACAATTGTTTTGACATTTCATTTGGGGCTTTAGCCGCTTTGTACGCTTATACTCTGTTACTTTGATAGGAAGACATTGAAAGGCTGGTGTGTACGAACAAGGAAGTATTTGTAAAAGGCTGTTTCTGTCAAAAAATCAGATTTGGGTGCATTTGATTTTGTAAAACACACACACTGGTACTTCCTAAACTGATCCTGATTCAGACCAAACATCATGACACACTGCCTGGTAAGTTCATATGGTGTAATGTAGGAGCGTGATAGCTTAGTGGTTAGTGCACTTGCCTCTGATGCTAGAGGTCCCGGGTTCGATCCCCGGCAGCGGCGATAAAATTTTGGTGTCCGAACACGCTCTATTGGCATCATTTGCAGGGATGAATGTCATAAAGTGCACCGTCCTTCGGATCGGGACGTTAACTGGAGGCCCCCTGTGCAGGGAGAACCATCCCCTGTGCAGGTTAAAGATCCCTACCGTAATTACATGATTACTGTGTAGGCTTTCATCCTGCAAAACTTGGAGTGTATGTAATATACACCTGCGGTAATGGTCAAATGTGACCGATGCAGTATCAGAAGATAGATAGATAAATAGATAGATAGATAGAAGGTATCTATCTATTGAACGACAGTGCACTTTTTGCAATTCATCCAGCAGATGATGCCAATGGAGCGTGTTTGCATCCGGAAATAATCACTTCCACCAGAATCAAACTGGGGGCCTCTAGTGTCAGAGGCATGTGCACTATCTATCTATCTATCTATCTATCTATCTATCTATCTATCTATCTATCTATCTATCTATCTATCTATCTATCTATCTATCTATCTATCTATCTATCTATCTATCTCTATCTATCTATCTATCTATCTATCTATCTATCTATCTATCCTGTGATCGGTCACATTTGACCATTACTCGCAGGTGTACATTTAGTACACACAAGGTTTGAAGGTTGAAAGCCTACACAGTTATCCTAACGACGGTGTACTTTTTGCCATTCACCCAGCAGATAATGCCAATGGTGCATGTTTGTATCCAGAAATAATCACTGCCACCAGGAATCAAATGGGGGGGGGGGGGGGGTGTGGCGGGGGGGGGGGGGCTCTCGCGTCAGAGGCAAGTGCACTAACCACTGATCTATCTATCATTTGCACATCGGAGTTCAGTACCTCACAACATGACATTATTTAAAGATCCCAACCATAGGCTTATATCCAGTAGATAGAAAGATACCTAACACCATACTTGCTATCGAAATTCGATCAACAGTGAAGGTCCTGATCAGATCTGCATTCTGCGACATCTGAATTGGGACTGCATGCACTGTTTGCCAATTTGATATTCTCTGGGGGACATTCTGTGCAGAAAGGGGCTAACAGGACAGGTCTACTTAAACACTGTTAAACTGATGATGTCAGGCAAACTGCCTGAGTGGTTGGATACACATTGTAATTTTTTAAATAGTGTTCAGAGGGTCGTTAGACTATAAACAAATTATCATATTCAGCCAGATTCATTAAAATTTCATGTCACAGCCAGGATATAGGTATGGAGCACACAAGTATTATGACTGTAAGACTTGCTGTTTATAAGTCAGCTTTCATGGGGACATGGTAGGGTCTCTGCTCATCACTCAGCCAAACAGAGTTTCATTTCGTTCTAAAACAGATGCGAAGGCAATGATCAGGAATTGATACAATTAACCACACCTCCAATCAGAGACGCCAAAGGGAAAGAACAACTAGACCGCACATTCCCCAATGGAAACATCAATAGTGGAAAGCCAAAAGGACAGTTGCTTTCCCACAAAATGCCCAATTGGCTATCCAAAACAAAAGATATAAGTGATACACACTCTCAAAGACAACCCATATAAAAAATAAACCGCGACAGAATGACCTCCTTTGGAACGGTCAGTGAAAAGATTTTTACTGGGGGTGGGGGACTAAATCTATTTTATGTGGTCGCAATTCTCGCCCTTTCTTCTTGTAGAAAAAGCAAAGATGCCCATCTGCCCGTTTTTGTTCGAGGGACCACCAACCTAATTCCTGGAGCATATCCGTTACGTTTGACCTATAATCATAATTATTAGTGGTCCATCGGACAGCTCTTCGTGTGACTTTTTCAAGCTGGATTATTTTTTCCTCTGGTATGGGGATCCCAGATTGGGGCCGCATACTCCGGCTTTGGGCGTACCAGTGTTTTGTAGACAGTCTCTCTGACCTTTTGGTTTTTGACTTTGATGTCTCGTTTGAAGAATCCAAAAGTACTGTTTGCTTTGGCAGTAATTCTGTTGATGTGGGAATTCCATGATAGGCCACTGGAAATGTCAACCCCCAAGTATCTTGCACTGGTGACAACCTCAAGGACATGGCCGTGCAGTTTGCACGGAAAATTTACTGGCTTTTTAGAGGTAGACACCCTAACAACCTGATACTTAGAGGGGTTAAACCCCATGTCCCACCTGGATTCCCATATAGTCTGTCCAGGTCCTGCTGCAGCACGCCACTGTCATCCGCACCTCCAACTGTCAGATACACTGCAGTGTCATCCGCAAACAGACATACTTTTGAGGTTAGCTCATCTGGTAGGTCATTGATCTATAACGGCCCCCGCCCATAGGGGCTTGAAAAAATATATGGGCTGCTTGATGCTTCCGCACAGAGCTGAATCCGACCCGCACACGAGTACTGGTAAACGGCTTAGAGGACCTAAGCCTGCCCAGGCAAAGCGGTGCAAGTCAGACCGTCCATGATTATAAACCCTATTGGTTTCATTGGGCGACAGGGCTTGAGATGTCATTTCATCTCAATGTCGGGTCAAAGTCCCACAAAATTGGAAGCAACGTGTTCAAAATGACCTTTACAGTGTTGACAGGGACGTTAAACCTCAATCAAACAAACATTGATCTATATGAGGAACAGAATCGGGCCCAGGAAAGAGCCCTGTAGGACACCCGAAGTCACTGGTACATATTCAGATTCCTCACCATCAAGGACCACAGTCTGCAAGCGGTTACCAAGGAAGGCACGGATCCAGCGGAGGGCGTTTCCTCTGACCCATACTTGTGGAGTTTCCAAAGAAGCTTTGAGTGGTTCACCTTCAGTATGAATTTAGTTTGGCAAGATATAGCTTAATTGGGACTGTTTCATGTTAGTTTGTTGTTTTTTTTTGTTGTTTACATCAATTCATTTTCAGCAGAGTTATAGCCCTTTAATGTTTAATGGTTAAAAAAATTAATTGCTGAAAGTGATATTTTGAATTGTACTGTGTTGGTTGGGGGTTGGGTGGTTTTATTTTAGTAACTTTAAGCCAAGCATTCAATAAGAGTTATAACTATAATATAGAGATATAACTCTTATTGAATGCTTGGCTTAAAGTATAATATAGAGATGAGTTATCCACCAATCTGGTTTATTGTTTCAGAGTTTTGTTCAATCACTATCCACTTTATTCTTTTTGTACAAATGATTTTGTAGAGAATTTTTTTTTTTTTAATTTTAAATTGAAAATCACTGACCATAGTGTTGATTGAATGTTGAAATGGACATAGTAATAACCATGCCCGTGACTAGGCAGTGCCTAATTTCATATTAGTTTCTCTACCTTAAGGGGAATGGAACGCAACTCCTGCAAAAGTATTTTTGTCTCCCATGTCAAACGGGGTCAACTCTTGAAGGAAAGAATTTGTTCCTCAGGAGCAAATGCTATCCTTTAAGAGTAGACCCCTTTTTCAGTGGGACAGGGCTTATAGAAAAGCGGACAGGAAGTTCCGAAAGTTGTCTCCCCATGAAAATGGCGGAAAAAATCTACATGTAGCCTGTGTTTCAAATCCCCATAACTTTTAAGACTGTTGCCTGTCTGTATAGCTTAGCATTTCTGTTTGTGTCCAGCCTGATCAAACATCCCGAAGACATAGAGGATCTTACATGAGTGTCCATGTATTATTGAATTTATTAAACGAGTTGAAGGAAAGGGATAAAATGCGAGGCTTTGCCGAGCATTTTATCCCTTTTGCTCAACGAGTTTAATAAATTTAATAATACATGAACACGAATGCAAGATACTATTTATCATATGACATTTAAAACGCATTTTATTCACGATTGTTTTAATAAAAATGTCAACATCCCGCCTTTATTAAACGCGACGTCGTTAAGGACTTCGTGCATGTAACGTTACGGGACGTATCTACCTAATTTGCATATTTAATCCACTAGTTTTAATACATGGCGTTATTACACCCTCAGACGCGACGTCATATGATAAAGGAGTTTACGCAGAGTTTGCCATGATTTTGTCATATAAACCCCTTTGTATGCTAGTGGACTGTTCCATTGCTATATGTTGGACAAGGACATTTGTCATATCAGGGATGTCAGGCCTATTTTTTTTTGTTTTAATTTTATTTTTGACGGAACATTCTGTTAGCAAATAGTGTAGGCCCTGATCAGATGCCGCGTCCTGCGGCGTCTGATCTGGGCCTGCAGTGTTTGTCTAGGTACTCCTTCAGGGGTTTCCAGCATACAATGGGTTAAGTTCGTAGAAGCATGTAAGATGGATGTTTGTGATAAATGAAGGATAGTTTTCGTCTGTTCTCCATAAACACAGACCTATATTGTAGGTTTTTAGTAGAGCCGGTTCTTATGAATACACACAGATTGACCCAAAAACATAGGTTTAAATGGTGAAAAGGGAAAATATCCTTTATCACAAAATACCCACCTTATTGGTTGCTATGTGACTATGGTAGCGCCCCCGCCCATAGGGGCTTGAAGAAATATATGGGCTGCATGATGCTTCCACGCAGAGCTGAATCCGGCCCGCACATGAGTAATGGTAAACCGCTTAGAGGATCTAAGCCGGCCCAGGCAAAGCAGCGCGAGTCGCCCCGTCCATGCTTATAAACCCTACTGATTTCATTGGGCGGCAGGGCTTGAGATGTCATTTCATCTCAATGTTGGGTAAAAGTCCCACAAAATTGGAAGCAACGTCTCCAAAATGACCTTTACAGTGTTGACGGGGACGTTAAACCTCAAATCAAACAAACAAATTATTCCCCCGGGTTGCTATGTGGCTATGGTAATATTTCAGGAAGTGCCTGTGTTCTATAGAAAGGCGGGACCCGAACATCCTCGAGCAGACATACTACTGCTTCATGGAGCAAGCTTCTCTTCTAAAACATGGTTTGATCCTCCCATGCAGACCCTGCAGGTCTTATACAGATTGGGCTATACAGTAGTAGCCGTTGATTTACCAGGTAAGGTACCCTGTAGGCACAAAACGTTGACTCAACGTTGAACTAACGTTGGAACAACGTTGAGTGCCTGCTGGGTATATTATAGGTTGCATCGAGATATCATGGCTTTCAAGTAGATAATTGATCTCGATAGCCATAACGGGTCTGTCAGTTTGTTTGATTTCAGGTTTAACGTCCCCGTCAACAATGTAAAGGTCATTTTGGAGACGTTGCTTCCAATTTTGGGGGACTTTTACCCGATATTGAGATGAAATGATATCTCCAGGCCCAATGAAACCAATAGGGTTTATAAGCATGGACGGTCCGACTCGTGCGCACCGCTTTGCCTAGGCAGGCTTAGATCCTCTAAGCGGTTTACCAGTACTTGTGGGCGGCGGATTCAGCTCTGCGTGGAAGCATCATGCAGCCCATATATTTCTTCTAGCCCGATGGGCGGGGGCCGTCGGGTCTGTCAGGAATAAATGGACGGGTAACTACGAAAACACATAAACAAATACATTGTAAACTTTACCGCCGAAAAAAGTGATATTTTTCTTAATTTTTGTTCAAAATAAAGATTGTGGGTACTCGTTAGAACCGCCTCATCTCATTCTAACGAATACCCAGAATCTATAATTTAGAGCAGAAATAAGAAAAATAAGAGTCACCCCTGCAAATACCAGTTTTACCACATAAAAACGGGGTTTAAGGGGGTCAAAATTATATAGACGTGTTTTCGTGATGCATAGAGAAAAGTGGGGTTTACAGAGTTTGTAAGTACTGGTTAAGACCGCTTCAAGGAGGTTGTTCGTACGACCATCCACGACCTATGTTTAAAAAAAGACGTATAATTTTCATCAGGAACTTGCGTCAGTCTGACCTTAAAAGTGATGAATCGGCCATTAAACACAAACAAAGAACCAAGGACCAAAAGAATACAGTAAAATGCCTGCATTCACATTACGATAACACACCCGTGTGATAAAGTGCATTTTTCAAACCTCAAAAAAAAGGATATTTTTTTGATGAAAATTTGTAATATTTTCCTCAGTTCTGCTCCAAACATAGGTTTTGGGTACTCGTTAGAACCGCCTCATTGAGGCGGTTCTAACGAGTACCCACAACCTATGTCTTGGAGCAGAAATAAGGAAAATAATGTTTACCCCCGTAAACCCCAGTTTTCGCTATATAAAGTAGGGTTTAGGGGGGTCTTTATTTCACGGACTGGTTCACGTGATGATATCACCTCTAGGAATATTAAAAAAAAACAGTTTTACCCTTTTGAACATGCATTTTCCAAACCTCAAAAAGGTATATTTTTCTGATGAAAATTTGTGATATTTTCCATATTTCTGCTCCAAGACATAGGTTGTGGGTACTCGTTAGAACCGCCTCATTGAGGCGGTTCTAACGAGTACCCACAACCTATGTCTTGGATGAGGCGGTTCTAACGAGTACCCACAACCTATGTCTTGGAGCAGAAACAAGAAAAATAATTTTTATCCCCGTGAATCCTAGTTTTCGCTATATAAAGTGGGGTTTAGGGGGGTCTTTATTTCACGGACTTGTTCACATGATGATATCACCTCTAGGAATATAAAAAAAAAAAGTTTGACCCTTTTGAACATTCCCAAATGTTGTCGCTTACTATAAACAAACGAGGGAAACATTCAAATATGATTTAATATGTTTTTTGTTGTTGGTTTTTTTGGTGTTTCTCATGGCGGATTTTTACTATAAAATATTCCAAGGACAAAGTTGTTGTCATTTCATTTCAGATTTATGAAACAAACCTTCAGCTACATTTTGTTTCATAAAACTCATTTGCATGCACCATGTGTGTGAGACTTTTTTATCAGGGATTTGTTTGCTAGCTTTGTTTGTTTTATCCTTAGATAAGCCTGAATTCCATAGAAATCAATAGGCCGTCTCGGACGGTCTGATAACATTATGCGATAATTCATGTTTTTTGTTTGTTTGATTTGAGGTTTAACATCCCCGTCGACACTGTTAAGGTCATTTTGGAGACGTTGCTTCCAATTTTGTGGGACTTTTACCGGACATTGAGATGAAATGACATCTCAAGCCCTGTCGCCTAATGAAACCAATAGGGTTTATTAGCATGGACGGTCCGCCTCGCACCATGGTTCCTGGACAGGCTTAGATCCTCTTAAGCGGTTTACCAGTACTAGTGTGCGGGCCAGATTCAGCTCTGCGTGGAAGCATCATGCAGCCCAAATATTTCTCCAAGCCCCTATGGGTGGGGGCTAACGATAATTTATGTACTTTTTGGTTGTATCGAAAATGGCATAGACGATAACTGATTTTTTTTTTTTGCATTGTAAGACACGATTTTTATCATACCGATAAACACCAAAACAAGTATTTCATGATTGACATAAAAATTGATCCTAGACTGAAAAAAATCTATTTCCTTCATGCTTTAAAGTGTAATTAATAATGCCGTGGCGATTTCGCGTCGATAAAAGGCATTTATTCTTAGACAGTAAGACACACCGTGTGTCCATAATTGTTTTATTGCCCCCTGTGATATATTGTCTATAGCAGATCAAAGGCGGCCTTCAATAAGGTGATTAGTAGCTCTTGTTAAATCCCCTTACTGAGGCACTTAAGGGGAAAATCAATAAGGTACACTCAAGTCAACAGTTAGCAAATTATTGATTTTCCCCAAGGAGGACCCTTACCTGTTGAGGACAGAGGACTTCTCTTTAGTCAGCAACGAGGGCTACATAATATTATGTAATGAAATGATAGTCCTCAATAACCAAGAATAAATGCCTTTAAGATGTGTTTTGCGGAATATGGGATGTAAATTGTAAGTTTGCACCCAGCAAATAGCTTGGAATGTAACTTTATCAATTCACTTGATTGACTTGAAATTTTCATACAGATAATGTCCGCAGTTGCTAAGCTTGTCCGGCGTCGCCTGCATTATACACATAACGCCGGTGCTAAAAGTGACGTCATCAACGTTTCACTGACGTGCGAACGTGCGTGACATACATTTAATTCTGACACACATTAATTGGTATAGCTAAACAGAGGATATATAAAATTGTATATGAGCCAGCGCATGACAAAATCTTTAAGAAGGCTTGAGCGAGCAGCGAAGACTCAGATCAGCCTGCGCGAATGCGCAGTCTGATCAGAGTCTTCGCTGATAGCATGTACCTACTGGAGGCTAATATCTATGCAAAGAGACATAAGCAAAAGGTCTTGTCATAGTGGATAGGTGCGCAGGTTGATTTGAGTCTCTGCTGGTTACACGGGTCTTATTGTAGGTTTTGTCATGCGCCGGCTCATATTTTATTTTTCGATGATAGATTGAATTCACAAACAGTGGAACCAAAAAATCGTATTTTTTTTCTGTTTGTCGATTTCGATTTCAATGAGTAATTTCTTTATTTCAAGAAATAAGGGCCTTCACGTATGTCAGTGTTATATTTCATTTCTGATGAAGTTACACAAGGCCATAAAATGTAAATAACATGGTTTGATATACTTGTACGTCTTTGAATTACATGATTGTACATTTTGGTTTTGCGTCCTTAAACTGTAGATCACTATCTGGGCCCCGTCAAGCGATTTTGGTACTTATCGCCTATACGAGCAGCGAAGGTTCAGGCGAGCCTGCGCATCCGCGCAGTCTCGCCAGAACCTTCGCTGCTCACTCATACAAGCAGTGACTCAAGAGGAACCTTCAGACAGAAAGCCATATCCATGGCCCCTCTGAATGGCTGGGCATGCGCAGTTAAAATTTGTCATGACGGAATGCTCGAAGACACAAATTCGCTTGGCGGGGCTCATCTAATCTAAACAATTGACAATCTGGGCCAGTTTTTAAAAGCATCGTAAGTTTAACGAGCTCGTTAGTTGTCAACTTGTTATTTGTTTGTTTGATTTGCAATTACAGTCCAACCTGTATTAAGCAAGCACCTAAGGGATAGTCAAAATTTGCTTACTTAAGACAGGTGCTTGCTTAATACAGGTGAAATTTAATGAATTTGCCATTTTTGGGAACCAGATGCTTGCTTGCTTAAGACAGGTTGCTTGCTTAATAGAGGTGGCCACTAAGACAGTTTTTACTATATAAAGAATTACAGTTAGGAGTATGATAGGTAATAAATTATTACTACAAGAAAAAAATGTTATAGATATTTGTTAGAATCGCCTCACCGAGGCGATTCTAACAAATATCTATGATTATTTCACTCATATCGAGCCGATCGTTAATCAGAGATTGGCGAAAACCGGAGTACCCGGGAAAAACCACCTGACCTTCCGTTGCAGAACTTGGCGACTCACATGTGACCGAGCCAGGCTCAAACCACAGCGATGAGAGACAATGATTAAGAGTCAGCGCTCTTAACCACTAGGCCACGGAGGCCCGTAGAAAGTTTTAATGATACGTTAGCTCTGGCCCCTGGACGTTTGGGAAGCTAATATGAACTTACCTGAGATTTTGAATGGACTGTTTTTATTGTTTGTTTGTGTTGATTTTTTATGTCCCTGTGAACACTATTTAGGTCATTTTGGAGACGCTGCTTCCGATTTTGTGGGACTTTTACCCGAGATGAAATGACATCCTAAGCCCTACCGCCCAAAGAAACCGCTTGGTTTTAAGGAGAGGTCTGACTCTCACCACTTTTCGTGGGCAGGCTTTGACCTTCTAACACAGAAGCGGTTTACATGTAGTAGTTCTCAAGTTCGGTCGGTTTCAGCTGTGCATGAAAGCATCATACATAGAGAATATCAGGTTCGTGTCTTTTGATATCAAGTTTATCAGGCAAGGCTTCGAGAACGCTTGTAGAATCGCGTGGCTTGCCGAGCGATTCTACATGCGTTCTCGAAGCCGAGCCTGATAAACTTGATATCAAATGACACGAATCTGGTATTCTATTTATCAGTTTATCCCCTTCTACACTCTTAAATTAACAATTTACGATCAGTTATTGATGATCCTCAGTGCATCCGAGCATTCTCGCGGTCGATATATTTAGTATCAGCTGACCATATTTTCCAATGATATTTTTTTTTCAGGTAATTTTACCATTTTCCCAGTAATATTAACATTTTTGTCATTTTTCCAGCGGTCCGGTTCATTCGTAAAAGTGCAATGTCACGTTGACGTGTTAAAGCTCTCTTGTCCTGAGATAGCATATCTTTATCAGGTCAGTGCGTTACAATGCAATATATATTGGGGGTTACTGATAAAGCCTAATCTAGTTCTCCAAGACTTGATGGGTGTGGACACTTGGCTATTGTTAATAAATAAGGAATTAATAAGATTCATTAATACGTCATCTGGCTCTACAATGTTTACGGGGTGGTTTTGTAGGGAAAAATGTTAAGTATCTTACATCACTAGGGCGTCCAACTGACTAAAAGATTGGCTTACAGTTGGGCAAGGCTTGTTGTTCTTGCACTAAGTAAGAGAAAAGGATCGGGAATTAAGCTGTTATTTCTCCTGTTTCTTCACTTTCATTCATTTCTTCTTTCTCTCCTGTCGCTTCCCATTCATCTACCATATTATCTCTTACATTACGCAAATACATTGCCACCTTTATCGCCGAAAAAAATGAAAATTTTAAGATGAAAAATTGTGATATTTTTCTTATTTCTGCTCAAAATATGGATTGTGGATACTCGTCAGAACCGCCTCATCGAGGCGGTTCTAACGAGTACCCACACTCTATATTTTAGAGGAGAAATAAGAAAAATAAGGTATACCCCCGGAAACCCCAGTTTTACCATATAAAAGTGGGGTTCAAGGGGGTCAAAATTATATAGGCGTGTTTTCGTGATGTTATCTTATATATCTTTCTCCCTTGCTTTGGCAGGCCACACAAAATGACCCACAATGATTGACGTGTCGTTAAACACAATCAATCAATCTACAGTATTTACATGATAATCTGCATCGGTGTACATAGGTGAAAGTGTTACAGTATTTTTCTGTGCAGGGTTTGTGATTGATTGTTTTGGGGTTTAAATACACGTCAACCATTGTGGATCATTTTGTGTCGTGTCCCAGAGAAAGGAAGAAAAGATGTAGAAGAGATAGTAGATTTGTTTGTTAGTATTGGAGTTTAACGGCCCAGTCAACACTATTTTAGGTCATTTTTGAGCCGGTCAGTTTACCTATCCACATTTTTCCTGGACAGGCTAATACATAAGCGGATAGCCAGTACAGTGCACATTCTTTTGCCAGAGATGAGACAGTAGATGAGTTGAATGAGAGAGAGAGAGAGAGAGAGAGAGAGAGAGAGAGAGAGAGAGAGAGAGAGAGAGAGAGAGAGAGAGAGAGGAATGAATGTAAGTGTAGAAACAGAGTAATTTACACTATCCCTCTTCTAACCTTACCTAGGCATCTTCCAGCTGGACGCCCCGATGACGCAAGGTACACATCAACTTTGCCTCGCCCGACTTCCCTATTATCTGTGCAGATGTGCTCATTTCCAATCTAGCGATGCCTAATTTTAAATAATAGGCTTTATACTGTGTTGTTTCTTAGTAGCCAAGATATACAGGTCCTCGGTCTGGTGTATTGGGCCAAGGCTGAAACCTCAAGTCAATATATGAGACGGAGGTCCTGTAACCGGGCCAGTACGAATTGGTTTCAAGTTAGTAAGTGACAATTTTAGTAATTAACTAAAATTCTTTTGATGAGTTCACTGTTGAAGTTATCAGTGAAGGTCATTGTTTTATCTCAATAAAAAGTTAAAAAACAAATCTCTTGAAATTCCAGAAACTGATGAACACATTAGGTGGATTTTTCTGTACCCGAAACATGTCTTTTCATTGATTACTTATGCGCCGAAGGTCAAGGTTACTCGAAAAAATAACCTTAGATTCACATGATGCACACGTGTTGAAGTTATTCTAAAACCCTTTTTTGAAGGGATTTAGGTCTATATAAAGTGAGGTTTTTGTAAGTATTCACTGCAAAGAATTTTTAAATGTCATGCAAATGTATTTTGTATTATTAGGTTATGGTCGAAGCACATCAGAAGGAAGAGTTAATCGTTCCAGATATATGGAATAATTGATAAAAGCCCTCCATTTTTGATAGACCTATTGTTGTGAGTCCTTCCATGAGTGGGTCCTACTTTCTGCCGTATGTTATACATGGTAAGGTATCTTTCTGCTTTGCGCATTTTTACTTTGGATGAAATGTCTGTGTTGGATTTCTCAGCCTAACAGACAAGTGTGCCGGCCTCAGTAGCTCAGTCGAATGTTCGTCTGCTTGAATGATTAGCAAGAGGTCGCGAGTTTGATTTCTGAAGTTTAAATGTTCCTACGGTTATACTCTCCTTTCTGCTGATTACAGAAGGGCAGTTGTCATTTTTGGTTAAAGAATATGCACTGTACTGGTTACCGCTTATATGTGAGCCTACCCAGATAATGTATGGCTGACTGGCTCGATGTGACATGGGCAGTGTTGACTGAGCTGTTAAACTTAAAAAAAAAAAAAACACCAATAAACAACAACATCCCCCACCCCTCAAAAAAAAGCAACAACAAAAAGCGCTTGATATAAAGTTATCTTGCACGACTCTTAAAATGATTCGATTAGGACAACCAGCATGTGAACAAGTTCTTGAAATGAACGCCCCCCTTAACCCTACTTTATATACTAAAACTGGGGTTAATGGGGGTATTCATTTTTTTGTTTATTTCTGCTCCAAGACAAAGGTTGTGGGTACTTATTAGAACTGCCTCATTGAGGCAGTTCTAACGAGCACCCACAGCCCCTGTTTGAAGCATTAATGAGAAAAATATAACGGACTTTCTTTAGAAAAGTAATGAGTTTCAATAATTTTAAGTTTTGGAGTAGAACCATGAAAAAATATGTACGACCTAGTAAACCCCTGTTTCCCCATACAGAGTGGATTTTACAAGAGTGTTACGAAAATATGCCTATTTAAATATATTGAAAATTTTTCACCCCCAAAAACAAATTTTCAGATAAAAAATTCTGATATTTTTAACATGTTTGCTCAAAACATAGATTGTGAGCACTCGTTAGAACCGCCTCGGCAAGGCGGTTCTAACGAGTAAACACAAGCTATGTGTTTAAGAAGAAATAAGAAAATAATGAAAACACCCTTAAACCCCTGTTTAACTATATGGAATTGGGGTTTAAGGGGATACAATTAGATAAGCGTATTTTCATGATGATTACCCTTTGGAGAACCTGCCTGTGGAAGATTGGTCCATGCTGTAGAAGTGAATACCGACAGATGATTAATTATTTGTGATATTTATTTTCTTACATCTCTAAATATAGACTGTTGGTGCTCCATAGAACTACCAGCGCTACTTTGCAAAATTTAGAATTAATAAGTCAGACCATGAATGACTAACTTCCAATCGACATTTCGTCATATTAACACTATTCATTTGGATGAGAAATGCATGTGATACCCAGCAATGTTTTATGCGGCTCAGTCACCCCAGAGCATTGGCTGCTTACAGTCAAGTAGACAGATCCCTGAGGTATACATATGTAGCATCATTCAAAAGGTAATGCAAATACCCCTATTCATTACGATTACAGGCTCATTTGACATTGTGCATTCTGTAATTTATCTAGAATTTATAATTTCACTCATGAAAATTTGTGATATTTTTCTTATTTATACTCCAGACATAGGTTGTTGGTACTCGTTAGAACCGCCTCATTGAGGCGGTTCTTATGAGTACCCACAGCCTATGGTTTCGAACAGAAAAAAGAAAATGTTTTCCATTGCAAATCTTTGAAAAGCTTAGTTTTCTCTATACTATATTAAATGGGTTTAGAGGGTTTTTATACACGGGCTTGTTAACATGTTATAGTTGGCTGCGCACATGCATTTGAAGAAAGTAAATTGGAGAATCCTTAGAAATGTTCTAAAAAGAGTTATCCTTTGGAAGCAAAGGATACACCACAGTACTGGCAAATTTGGAGTGTACATGTTTTCTGGGCCAGACTAGCTAGTTTAGGCCAATTAGGCTTCATCAGTGACCCTCAAATATTTTCAAAATTCCACAATGGAATCTATGATCCCAAAGCATAAGAAAATGTGTGATATGTTTGCTTGTAATTTTAGTTGCTGAAACTGCTGGTACAAGGATAAGGGGATGGGTGCCTGTGGCCCCAATTGGAGCATCTAACTACTCCGAGTCGCAATACCAATCACTTAAGGTAAACCAATACATGTTTGCACGTCTGTGGGCCCATTAGCTACCATGGAATTAAAAGGGAAAAAAAAACTTAAAATAGAAAAAAAAAAAAACTTAAAAAATCTTCTTCTCTGAAACCGTAAGGGCCAGAGCTTAGGCGTTTAGCATGTAGCAATGTCGCCAACATGACTTCTGCCAGTCATGCCCCTGGTGTCCAAATTGGCCAGATCCTGTGGTCCCTCAACTCCAATTAACTTATAATGGAAAAAGCTTAAAAATCTTTTTCTCTGAAACCTTGAAGTACAGTGTGTGTGTGTGTGTGTGTGTGTGTGTGTGTGTGTGTGTGTGTGTGTGTGTGTGTGTGTGTGTGTGTGTGTGTGTGAATTAGAGTTTAACGTCGCTTTCAACAATTTTTTCAGTCATATCACGACGGTGTCTGGTTTCGACAGGGAGCTCAATGCTCACTTTTATAGTGCTGCCTCACTGCAGTATCATGTCCCAGACACATTACATGATACCACACCCAGTCACATTATCCTGACACTGGGTCGACCAGTCCTTGCTCTACCCCGTAAATTTGAGTGCCAAGGGAGGAGCAGCTAGTACCATTCTTAACGACTTTGGTATGTCGCGGCACAGGATCGAACCCGTGACCTCCCATTCCCGGAGCGGACACTCTACCAACTGAGCTATCGGGGCCGGTCCATGAAGTACAGACCTTAGATATTTAGTATATAGCAACATAAAATGGTCGCCTGCATAAATCCTGCCAATCATGCCCTTTGGGTCAAAATTCGCCACGCCCAAGGGCTCATTAGCTCCCATAGACTTATACTGAAAAAAAAAATCTTCTTCTTCGAAGCCATAAGGCCCAGAGCTTAGATAAAAAGTATGTAGCAATGACACTAATGCTTTTCTGGTACATAGGTGAGCGATATGGGGTAATTGGGCCCTCTTGTTTTTCTTATTTCTGCTTCAAGGCAGTACTCGATTGAGCCACCTCATTGAGGCCACAGACCAGCTACCGGCAAAAAAAAAAACAATAGTTTTTGTTTGTTTCACACAGAAACCGACTAACGCGAAATCGGCTATTTTCTCTGCGACACCGCAAGAAAAAATAAAATAAGGGAGAAATTTCTCGCTGAAATTTCTCCCGGTTTTGCGGAGAAAATTCGCGGAGATTCTCGTCGAAAAGTGGACCGATTGCTTTCATTGAAAATGAATTACCTGCGTTTTGCGGAGAAAAACCAACAACTGGGCTTACGTGAAAGTAAAAGTCAAATTTTCGGCTCATTATTATTTCTTCGTTTGTTTGGCATTGTTTTTTGTAAACGAAGGCAAATAGTAGTCATTGTAAAATCATAATCAAATATTCTTTCATGTTACACAATTACAGTTTAGTAATTTATTTCTCCATTGTATAATTCCTTTTTAAAAGTCTCAAGACAACTTTTATTCACATCATGAAAACACGTCTATTTATTTGTTACCCCCTTAAACACCACTTTTAAATGGGGTTTACAGGGGTATACATTATTTGTCTAATTTCTGCTCACATATATTTCATGCTCACTGAAGTTTACAAGGTACATGTATACATTTTCCTTAATCTGTTCCTAGACGTCTCATGTAGAATGTGGGTACCTTAACTACCTCAGTGAAACGATTCTAATGAGAACCTGCAAGTTACTTAAGAAGTAAAATAGGAACATTATCACATATTTTCATCAGGAAATAACCGTTTTAGGTATGAATGATTGCATATGGGTGTGTTATCGTGATGTGTACTGAAAATATTTCGTATTAAAATGATATAAACAGTAAATATACAGAGCCCTATATGGAGATTCATCATGAAATGTTTTCTACGGCCATTCTCTCCATTCCGCTGATTCAAGAAAGGCAGTTGTCAGTTTCCGGCGAAAGAATGTGCACTATACTGGTTTAACCGCCTATGTATAAGCCTGCCCAGGAAAAGTTTGTATAGTCAAATTGTCCGGCTCAAAAATGACCTAAAATAGTGTTGACTGGGCTGTTAAACTCCAAAAACAAACAAACAAAACAAATCTTCTACCTATAGTAATGAGTTACGAGTGAACCACGAATATTTTCATGTACAGTGGAGCGCAGTAGTGCAGTGGTAAAGCATCGGATTTGAGATCGAGAGGTAGTCGGTTCGATCCCCGCAAGCCCCAAGTGTTGTTTCCTTGAGCAAGAGACTTTATCCACATTGCTTAGTACTGGTTTCTACCCAGGAAAAGAAGGCTACATGGAAGATTAGTACTTATACTAAATGTGTTGCCCTCTATAAATAAGGTCGATTATTATTATTATTATTATTATTATTATTATTGTCGCACCTGCGTTAGCAGGAAGACATAGGCGTGCAAGTTTCTGTCCGTTCGTCCGTTCGTTCGTCAGTCCGTCCGTTCGTTCGTTCGTCCGTCCGGTTGTCCGTCCGTCTTTCCGTCAACATTTTACACTGGGTGTCTTGTCAACGCAACTTCTCCTACAGTTTCATACCGATTATTTTGAAACTTTGCGTGTTTTTTTTTGCCATGGTATGAGGATGCGCATGTGGTTTGGACTTTATCGTCCTATCAATTTTTGTCTCTTTTTCCACATTGTGAACTTTGTGATTTTTAACTTACAATTGATATATGAAAGGTACCACTTGTCATCGCAACTCCTCTTACAGTTTTATACCAATCATTTTGAAACTTTGCGTGTGCTTTTGCCATGGTTTGAAGATGTGCATGTGGTTTCGACATAATTCGCAGATTATTTTTTTTCACTTTTTGCACATTATGAACTTAGCCATTTTTATGCTTTAGTTTATATACAATAGGTACAACTTGTCATCGCAACTCCTCTTACAGTTTTATATTGATCATTTTGAAACTTTGTGTGTGTTTTTGCTGTGGAACAATGTATGAGGATGTGCATGTGGTTTGGACTTTAACTTCGGATCAATTTTTATCACTTTTTCCACATTGTGAACTTAGTCATTTTTAACCTTCAATTGATATATGATAGGTACCTCTTGTCATCGCAACTCCTCTTACAGTTTTATACCAATCATTTTGAAACTTTGCACGTGCGTTTGCCATGGTATGAGGATGTGCTTGAGATTTCGACATAATTTTCAGAATATTTTTTTCGCTTTTTGCGCATTGTGAACCTAGTCATTTTTAAGCTTAAATTAATATACAGGAGGGACCTCTTTGTCACCGCAACTCCTCTTACAGTTTTATACTAATCATTTTGAAACTTTGCATGTGTTTTTGCCATGGCATGAGGCCCTGCATGTGGCTTGGACTTAATCTTCGGATCAATTTTTGTCACTTTTTCCACATTGTGAACTTTGTCATTGTTAACCTTCAGTTGATATATGATAGGTACCTCGTCATCGCAACTCCTCTTACAGTTTTACACTAATCATTTTGAAACTTAGCTTGTGTTTTCTCCATGATATGAGGATGTTCATATGCTTTGGATATAATTATACCCGGTTTTATGAGAAAAAAAACGGGTATATTATTTTCGTCACGGGTGTCCGTCCGTCTGGACGTCTGTCCGTCCTTCCGTCTGTCACTTTTCTTGTGAATGCAACTACTTTTTTATTTCTTTACCTACAGTGACCAAACTTGGTACATACATTGCTTGGGGACTGCAGATGTGCATGAAGGTGTCGAAATTTTCATCTGACCCCTTGGGTCATGGGGTGAGGTCAAAGGTCAAATTTCTAAGAAAAGGCTTGTTCATAGGAAAAGCGGGTATTTGCGATGGTAAACCATCGACTGCTGCTCTAGTTGTTGGATCATTTTAGTTCATTTTATCACATTGTGAAATTCGTCAGTTTTTTACCTCACATATATAAGCTATGGATTCTTCTCAAAGCCCTATATTCATCTCTTCTGCCTTAAATAAACTTTTATTTTTGTGTTGGGCGGGTGGGGAGCAGGTGCGACATCAACTTCACCGAAGTTGAATCTCTGGTTATTATTATTATTACAAGTACTCCAATGTGAGCCCCGTTTGACCCTTTGAGTCCGCCAAATTAAAATGTGGAAGCTCCGTTTGTTTGTTTGATTCGAGGATTAGCGTCCCCTTTAACACTAGGTCATTTTGGAGACGTTGCCTCCAATTGTTTGGGATTCTCACCCAACACTTAGCTGAAGTGACATCTCAAGCCCTGCCACTTAATGAACCCAACAGGATTTATATGCATGGGCGGTCCAACTCGCACCACTTGGCCTTGGCAGGCATAGACCTCCTAAATGGTTTACCAGTACTCATGTGCAGCGGATTAGCTCCTTCTGAAAGCATCATGCAGCCCAATATGTGTATATGCATGTATATATGTGCATACTGCGGCATTACCAAATGGTTTTGCTTTTTCATTCTTCCCCTCCTTTGAATTTGACAACAATATAAATGTTCACTTATGGGTGTTCTTTCTTTCTGTCACGAAATTTTGTCTAATAGTAATAGTGTATGCAAGACGATATGTAAATATGCATTCCAGGAAACTCTGGATGTATTTACAGATCTACATGTACATGTAGGTATACGAGCAGGGAACATGTACCATACATTTACAACAGGACAGTCTCGTGCGAAGACAATTGAGAAAGTGCTAAGTCAAGCTGGGCAGCGTGCCCTCCACCCCCGACTCCACACACACACCACCCTACCATAGAAATAAAGAGAATTAGAAACTCTCTGAGGTCTAGAACCATTTTTGGCTATTGGTTAGTGTGTGCTCGGAGGGGGTGTGCTGTGTTTGCTGGGTCTTGTCAATCATCCGTTTCGGTTTCAGAACTTTTGGGCTGAGACACACTGATGAAGATTAAATATCAGAATGGCCACTGTGTAACTAAATTAGGTATAGTCACAACTTAATCAGTACCAGAAGCCCCTAAAGGGTACCTTGGCGAACAGGACAAGCCCAGATCAGACGCAGCAGAACGCGGCGTCTGATCCGGGCCGCCACTGTGTGCTCAGAGTTCACTCCTTTTCCAAATAAATTTTAAGGAAAACACAACCTGTCACCACTTAATTTTAAAATGAACTGCTTCTAAATGTATATATAAGGAGGAACTTTGTGTACGAAATTTTAATGCATAAAATAAAACATACACATCAACATGTAGGTATAGGCAGATATCTCGGAGAAACACCGTGAACGTCTTCACCTGTACTAAATATGTTCTAGAAATGGTTATCTTTTGGAAGCAAGGAATACTCACAGAACTGGAAAATCTGGAGTGTACATGTTTTCTGGGCCAGACTAGCTAGTTTCGGCCAATTAGGCCTCATCGGTGACCCTAAAATATTTTCAAAATTCCACAATGGAATCTATGATCCCAAAGGATAAGAAAATATAGACTACACTATGATGTAGCGCAGGGAGACTTTTTACGGCCGCCACACGTTCCCAGACACCAGCTGTAGTAACGTTAAATGTGTTCTAGAAAGGGTCATCCTTTGGAAGCAAGGAATACACCACAGAACTAGAAAATCTGGAGTGTACATGTTTTCTGGGCCAGACTAGCTAGTTTCGGCCAATTAAGCCTCATCAGTGACCCTAAAATATTTTCAAAATTCCACAATGGAATCTATGATCCCAAAGGATTAGAAAATATAAACTACACTATGATTAGTGTAGTGTAATTATCTTTCTCCGAGAAAAAACGACTTTTGCGGAGAAATTTCGCTGCGTTTCGCGGAGAAATTAGCCGCTTTGAAACGTGAAATTTCTTTCTTCTCGGAGAAATTTCTCGCTTGTTCTCCGAGAAAAAAAAGCCTACTACCACGGAGAAAAATAAAATATGGGTTTTTACCGGTAGCTGATCTGTATCTATCTATCTCCATATACTGAGTCGGTCATACTCGGCCATTACCTCAGTTGGGTGGTGCGCTAAAACATCACTGAATGAGTTCTTCAAACTATTTACAATCTACTTTCAGAGGTGTACTAAAATGCATACCTCTGGGCCATAATCTAAACCATGCGGGCTTTGAACTCCTCTGTAGTTTTGGCATTTACCAAAGAGGAGGGAAAACTATTCCACTGAGGAATAGTTCTAGGGAAGAAAGAACTCTTCAGGGCATCACTTTAGACCTGGTACCTACGATATTGACTGTTGTTTAATTTTGATGAAGTAGTCACAGGAGTCAAGTATTTATCTTTATTAAGAGACACTCTATCCGAGTGCATCTTATAAAAGAAGGTTAAAGAGGACTGCTCACGACGGGTCTCCAACGATGGCCATTCCAGCTCATCGAGCATGTCGCCAACACTACTTCTGTTCCGCCATCGCCGACAGGTTCATGGGACAGCCGTACTCTGAACTTTCTAAATCTGTTGAATCTAGGTTTTTTACATGGGGTGCCAAACAGGTGATGCATAGTCGAGTTGAGGTCGAACCAATGTTTTGTATGCAACATCCTTTGTCTGCCTAGGAGCCCAGTCGTCCGGTACGGTTCCAGTGTCAAGTGATGTTTGGTAGATTCTTGTTAGGATTGGTGCCAGTTCCTCTGTTGCAGTTTTTAATATGGATGTTGGGATTCCATCAGGCCCTTGTGCTTTGTGGGGTTGTAAGTTCTTCAAGAGTTTGATGACGCTCGGACTCTGGATCTTTATCTTTTCCATTGCTGGATAAGGGCTAGGGCCTTTATCTGGGATATTCTCAATATCTTCCTTCGTATAGGTGGATTCAAATTGTTGATTGAGGATATCAGCCTTCTTGGAACATTCACTACGAAGGAATGCATATTTGTCTATTAAAGAGGGAACCCCTTGTGACTGTTGGCGTTTACTTTTCACAAGTGAATAGAAGCGCTTGGGATTCTCCTTTAACTCGTTGCTCACAACATCCTCCATGTATGATTTATGAGCTTCCTGATGGAGGCCTGTGTCTCCGTCTGGAGCTTCTTGTGTCTCACCACCTTTTCCTAGTTATCTGCATGATATTGCATTTCTGGCTGAAATATCATACCCAATTTTCTAGCCCAACACCCTTATCTATCTATATCAGTGAGTCCTAGCGTTTTTAATTTCACGATAGCAAACACAGTCATCTGCGAACAGTCTTATTTCGGAATCAATGTCAGTAGAAATGTCATTTATATACACAGAAAACAACAATGGACCCAGAACAGTACCATGTGGGACACCGAACAAACCTTGAGCCCACCCTGAAGTTTCCCTATTAACAACAACGCGCTGTTTTCTGTTGCACAGGAAGAAGGGCATTTCCATAAATGCTATGATATAGTTTGCTTTCTAGTAGTTCATGGGTGGCGTGTCAAAAGCTTTTTCAAAATCCAGGATAAATAAATCCACCTGTCCTCCTTTGTACAAGATTTTTACCCTATCATTTATTACTGTCGTCAGCTGAGTTTCACAACTGTGCTTTTTCCTAAATGTTGCCAACACAGTAGATGATGAACTCTAGTTGGCGATGCATTTGCACATGCTCAATGAAATGTAAACAAGGTCATATGTCAAAACATTGGATCCTTCTATAAACGAAGCTTCTTCTTCATTATGATATCTACTTCGGAGTACCTGTTTGCTTTTATATAGACTAAGCCCCTTCAAAATTGGGTCGACTCTTTGAGGAAAGAATTTGCCCAGCCGAAACAAGTTCTTCCCTTTATCAGAAGACACCTGTTGATGCAGAAGAAAATGTTTTGAAAGAGTCGTCTGCCCTGAGGGCACATCCTTTCCCTTTACGTGCAGGTGACTCTTTATCTCAAAGTTTGTGGGGTTGGAATTTTCTCCAAGAGACAAAAGGAAACTTAGTGCAAACATTTCCAGCAATGTTTATCAGATTGAATCGCCCCCGCCCATAGGGGCTTAAAAGAAATATATGGGCCCATGATGCTTCCACGCAGAGCTGAATCCGGCCCGCACACTAGTACTGGTAAACCGCTTAGAGGATCTAAGCCTGTCCAGGAACCGCGGTGAGAGGTGGACCGTCCATGCTAATAAACCCTATTGGTTTCATTGGGCGACAGGGCTTGAGATGTCATTTCATCTCAATGTCGGGTAAAAGTCCGACATAATTGGAAGCAACGTTTCCAAAATGACCTTTACAGTGTTGATGGGGGCATTAAACCTCAAATCAAACATACAAATTATCACATTGAAGTTTAGTGAAGTAGTAGTTTGAGATATCAGTGCTTGAGATAATAATGGCCTCCTGTATGTTTAACCCATATATGACAATGGAATCTTCCACCTGATGAGTTTGGAGTGGTCCATTTCCAATTATAGGGGCGTCAGGTTTGTTTTTGTTTGTAGCAATTTTTACAAAACTGAATGTTCTTTAAGCAAACAGTGAAGACCCAGATCAGATGCCGCATTATGCGGCATCTGATCAGGGTCTGCGCTGTTTGCCAATGTCCCAAAAAAGGGCCGCTAGGTATATATGGGTTAATGCATATTTTCAGATTCCGGTACTGAACATAGGCGGAGAACGGGACAGAACTTGTCCAGGATCAACAACTCATTTACGGCAGCACATACCTAACAGTGAGACATTTGTTTATGAAGGTGCTACCCACGCCGCGTATTTGAGCAGACCCGACGACTTTCACAGACACCTGTATAATTTCCTTTCCCAGATAGAAGGTGAAGATTACAGGCATGCCATGTCAGACTGAACAGATGAAAAAGATGTGCAAGACAATGTACACGCTTATGTATATGAACCACTCGTCACGAAAACATGCCTATATAATTTTGACCCCCTTGAACCCAACTTTTATATAGTAAAACTGTGGTTTACAAGGGTAAATCTTTTCTTATTTCTGCTCTAAAGTATAGATTGTGGGTACTCATTAGAACGGCCTAAATGAGACGGTTCTAACGAGCACCCACAATTTATATTTTGAGCAGAAATACGAAACATATCACAATTTTTCATCTTAAAATTTTCGTGTTTTTTTTTGGCGGTAAAGTTTGCAATGTATTTGTATAGGCGTGTTTTCATAATCTATGAGAAAAAGAGTTCCCCACATAACCCTTTAAACTCAGTAGACCAATACAGATACCTATGCAAATAGTGTAGATCCAGATCAGACTGTTAATGGTTTTGTCTATTAACCCTCTATTTCAAAAATGGATATGTCCAAATTCAAAGCTGGAAGTGTTCCCTTCAGAAACAGAGGGGTGAAACGGTTAATGGACAGAAAAAAGGAGATATAATGCAATATGCATAAACAGACGTCACAACTGGTTAATGAAACGTCCAACTGTGACACGTCATTCACGAAGGTGACCGTTTAACATTATGGCTGTGTCAGAGGTTTCAGACTTCCGGACAAGTCTTTAAACTGAGGTCCAAACTCCATATGACTTTAAGTGTTGGCTGGGCATAAAGCTAGAACACTCACTCATTAAGACTGCTGCCATGTAGTTTGTGGAGTCTAAACCTACATTTGTTTCTTTGTTTGTATTGGAGTTAACGGCTCAATCAACGTTATTTTAGGTCATTTTTGGGCCGACCAGTATACCTATGCACACTATTCCTGGGCAGGCTTATACGTAAGCAGTTGTCCAGTACAGTGCACATTCTTTCGCCAGAAACTGACAAATGACCTTCTTGAATCAGCGGAAGGGAGATATTGACCATAGAAAAGATTCCATACTCAATCTCCAAGAAAGAATGTTGCCGACCCCAGAAGGTTTCGAACCCGTGTCTTGATCACCAGTCAGAGGTGCATCCGACTGAGCTACCGAAGCCGGCAAACCTACATCCATAAATGCAATATATATATATATATATATATATATATATATATATATATATATATATATATATATATATATATATATATATATATATATATAAACACTTCTCCCCATCTTTCATGGTGTATTGAAGCCAGTGGTCTTACGGAGAATTCATCATGAGTACGCGTGAAATTTCAATTGCTTATGCACACCTTGGGCCAGTTGTTGAAAATTAACAAGATCCTTTGTTAACGAATCGTTATAATTTTGATCATTTAATATGGCAAATATACTAAAACGTTTGCTGAAAAAATGTGTTCAGCAAAAACACCAAATGTTAGATATTGTACTTGCTGGAACAGTTAACGATTTGAACACTAACGTTCTCGTTAAGCTAACGATGCTTTGAACAACTTCGCCCATGTGAAACTTGTATGGCCTGTATGTCATTTAAACATTGTCCTGCTAAACACGACAGTCTTCCTTTGCAAACAGTGTAGAGCCTGACCAGATAGCTTGTTTTTCATTCAGATTGCAACTCGGAGAGAATACACTAAATATCAAGTAATTTTATTGGTTGATAGCAATCGGTATGGTAAAAATAAGTATCAGTTACCCCCTATATTATTTGCATTTTAACACCTTGACCTGATAAAGATATGCTATCATAGGACAAGTGAGCTTAATCAGGTCAACGTGATATTACACTTTTATGAATAAACCGGACTTCTGGAAAAATTGGCAAAAAATGTTTTTTATTACTGGAAAATTTGGGAAAAGTACTCGACGAAATATCATAGGAAAATTTACAGTCAGCTGACACTTAAAATATATCGACCGATTATTTCACACCGGAATGTTGGGGTGCACTGAGGGCAATCAATAACTGATCATAAATTGCCAATTTAAGAGTGTACAAGGATATAAACCGATAAATAGAAGACCATGCAGTTTCGTTTCGTTTGATATCAATTGCAAGTTTATCAGGCTCAGCTTCGAGAACGCATGTAAGCCTCGCAATTCTACAAGCGTTCTCCAAACCTTGTCTGATAAACTTGCTATCAAAAGGCACGAATCTGGTATTCTTTATTTATTTAGCATGGCCAGGTCAAGTATCATTCTAACTTAGGAGTATAGGTCCTGTAGAAATGTGGGTTATTATAAGAATCTGATATGGAGTTCTGTTGGAGATGGTCTTGTCAACGCCCATCTACAACAGAACACCATATTAGATCCTTATTCTTGCACATTACCACCGAAAATTTTCATTTTACTTAATTTAAAGTTTTATTTTGTGCGCACTATACTTGTGCAATTAGCCTGGATAAGAACACTAGGGTAATATCAGAATTTCTATCCCGGGCTTAAACCACGGATTTCTTTATATGGTGTGCAAAAAGACTTGTTCTAACAAAACTTCCAAGTGTATAAGTCAATACGGTCCACAGCTTCAAACGTCTAGGTGTGGTCTGCAAATTGTTGCCACGTCATCAGCAAATAGAAGTTTTAACATAAACAATCAGTTTTAGAAACTTATAATACGGTATTCGACAACTGGACCTATTTAGAAATACTAGAAGCTTGCAAAATGCAATGGATTAGCATTCTAGATAAAGTTGAGAGTGTTTTTCTTTTCATAAGAGCCTGCTAGGGGGGGGGGGGCCTGTGAGACATGTACCATGTTTTCTTCGAAAAATGAATAAACCACACTTTCCCCGGGCAAGCTTATATATACATGTAAGTGGTTGCAAGCTTATATATACATGAAAGCAGTTAATCAGTACACTGCACATTTTATTTTGCCATAAACTGACAACTGCTCTTCTCGTATCAGGCAAAGGGAGAGAATAAAATTATTCCATGATCAATCTCCATGGAAGAATGCTGTCGGCCTGTCAGGTTTCACGTTGAGACCGGTTCATATAAAAGATATTGAATATCTGAGCGTATATATAAAGAATAACTATAAAAGGAACTTAATGGTACATGACTGTGTACAAGAAACAATATATGGGACGGGTGTACATGTATTTAGGATCTCACAAGTGCTGTCATTTCAAATGAGCCTTTGGAAAGTTCCATATACATTTTGAATATCCCATCATGTTGACACGTAATGATTACTCCTCGTAGAAAAGTGGTGTTTAAAGGGTTGTACATTATTTTCCTTATATTTGCTCAAAACGTAGATAATGGGTACTCGTTTGAACTGCGGTGCCAATGAGAACTCACTTTCTGTGTTTGTAGCAGAAATAAGGAAAATATCCAACATTTTCAACTGAAAAAGGCTAGTTCTAAAGATAGAACAGATGCCATTCTAACTCACAGATGTGTTAGCAAAATGCATTCATGTGAGTTTCTTTTCATCACATGACCTTTTATCTTCGTGTTTTTGTTTTCCTTTTTTTCTCTATGAAGGTTAAAGTAAAATACAGGGTCATGTCACGGACGGCATTTTAGAGTTAATTTCATGACAATACTATACGCACCTGTTAAAACACTTGTCATATATGGGAGATGTATGACACATTATTACACTGCTTATGACGTTATACAGACGAACTTCAATGGCTCGAACACCTTTGGGGCCTCGAAAATCTGTTCGAGACAGAGGTAGTTCGAGCCACTGAGGGTTTCTGTCAGGAGGCATAACGAGATACTTTTAGACATCTTTTCGGTATTCTATAATGAAAATGTATGCTGTATGAACTCATTAGAATCGCCTCATCGAGGCGATTCTAATGAGTACACACAGCATACATTTGCAAGATAAAAAACTAAAATCTCATTAATTATCCTCACTATTTCTTATGCAGAGGATTTCGCAAGGGGCTCAAGAATGGGTTCGACACATCCATGGTAAACGAGCCAACGGTGTTCAAGCCATCAAAGTTCTACTGTACCTATAAAACATGTACCTGTTAATAGTGACATTAGCATTTACATGCTTTGTATAGATCTAATACAGCGAGACTCATCCGGTTCAAAATTCAACTCTTGTTCAAAAACATAGACTGTGGGTATCCATTAGAACCCCTTCAACGAGGTGGTTCTAACGAGTACCACGATCTATGTTGAAAGCAGTAATAAGAAAAAAATTGGTCAATTTTTAAATGGAAAATGTTGCTTTCAGAACTATGAAAGACAATATTTTGTTAAACTATTGTAGGCTTTCTATCCTTCTATCCCTCGGGATGCCTGTGGCAATCAGAACTTCGGCTTAACATCAGTTCCTATTGGCCGGGTCAGCCTCGTATGATCGGACCATACCATGACAACACACCCGTGCGATATAGTGCATTTTTCACACCTCCAAAATGGCTACTTTTCAGATGAAAATCCGTGATATTTTTCTTATCTTTTCTGCAAACATAAGTTGTGGGTGCTCGTTAGAACTGCCTCATGAGGCGCCAGTTCTAAACAGTACACACAACCTGTGTCTTGGAGAAGAAATAAGAAAAAATAAGGTACACCCACGTTAACCTATATATTTCACTGACTTGTTCCCGTAATGAATACACATGTACCAAGAAAAGAGTGTTATACTTGTAAGCAAGTGGCCGCCGGTTTGACTCCCGTTCTGGTTGCATTTATCCAACTTCGTTTCTTAAAGATTCATGTTTTTATAAGAGCCCCGCCATTTGTGTCTTCGAGCATTCCGTCATGACAAATTTTAACTGCGCATGCCCAGCCATTCAGAGGGGCCAGGGAGATGGCTTTCTGTCTGAAGGTTCCTCTTGATTCACTGCTTGTATGAGCGAGCAGCGAAGGTTCTGCCGAATTATATGAGCCCCATCACGAGTAGAACTGAGGCAATGACCAGGAGTCGATAATAATAATAATAATAATAATAATAATAATTATAATAATAATCGACTTATTTATAAAGGTTACACATTTAGTACCAGTACTAATCTTCCATGTCATTACGCAAACACGCCTATACAAATACATTGCCACCTTAATCGCCGAAAAAAGGAAAATTTTATGATGAAAAATTGTGATATTTTTCTTATTTCTGCTCAAAATAAAGATTGTGGGCACTCGTTAGAACCGCCTCATCGAGGCGGTTCTAACGAGTACCCACAATCTATATTTTAGAGCAGAAATAAGAAAAATAAGGTATACCCCCAGAAACCCCAGTTTTACTATATAAAAGTGGGGTTCAAGGGGATCAAAATTATATAGGCACGTTTTCTTGAAGGACCCTCTTTTCTTGGGTAGGAACGAGAACAAGTACCACACACCTTCCATCAAAGACACCAAAGGGAAAGAAACACCAACATCAAACAGCTTCACCATAATCAAAACGTAACAAGGGGAACACCAAAAGGACCTGTCATTGGGGTTTGCGACTGGGCATGACACAGACAGGCTTGTTCAGCTAAACAGACAAGCAAGAATCTTAACCCTTATCTTGCTGAATATTCATTTAAGCCACACCCATTTCTGTCTATCAACCAATCAAATTACTTGATGTAATTTATTGCTACAAATTCATAAACTGAATGCCAAACAGTGTAGATCCTGATCAGATGGCTTCTTCAGAAGCCATCTGATCTGGATCTACACTGTTTGCAAAGATAGTGGTTGTCGTGAACAGCAAGATAAGGGTTAAACACACATGTCTAAAACAATGCGATATCACACCCTTGCGACATAGTGCATTTTTAGCCTCTCCAAAATGTCTATGATTGTGATAAAAATCTGTGATATATTTCTTATTTATACAGCACATATAGGTTGTGGGTGCTCGGTAGAACCACCTCATTCAGGCGGTTCTAACGAGTATCCACAACCTAGGTCTTGGATTAGAAATAAGAAAGATAATGTATACCCCTATGAACCCCAGTTTTCTCTACATAAACAGGTAGAAGAAAGTGTTTTATTTAAAGACTGTCTTTAAATTTAAAGACTGTCTTTAAATTTAAAGACCGTGTCTGTAAATTTAAAGACTTTTTAGTCTGTAAATTTAAAGACTCACACAAATAAAATAATGAAAATGGTGTAAAACGCAAAAATCGCACTTTGCTGTTTATAGTAATTTGGCCGTTATCTATTGAATATTTAATTATGTGTAACTGCAAATTATATAGTTGTCTCTATTTAATTAAATTCCTTCCACCATAACTGAAGAGTTCTAAGAAAAACAGCTTTGTAATAAGATTCATATGTAAAATGAGCTCAGAAATGAATGTGTATAACGAGTTTGTCATTTTGTCAATATACCGACCACTCGCTTCGACAAACAGTTTTTCTGACAACTAAAATTGATGAAAGTTTCAGACGGACTACAACAGTAAAGTGTCCGAAAACGAAATTACGTCAGTACGAAACTCATCTTATGTTCGGACCTCTCACAGATATTTCCTCCCTTATACCCCGGTCACACCTTTACGTTTCGACCCGCGTAAGCGCTACGTTTCTCAATACGTGGCGAAACGAAAGGTACGCCGCAGGAACGTAGCTCTTACGCCGAGATACGTAGCAGTAACGCCTCTTACGCGAGGCTGCCACGTAAAGAAGTTGCATGCAACTTCTTTACGTCGCACATACGCGGCAGGTTCGAAACGTCGTACATACGTAGCAGAAACGCAGTGCAAACGAAAGGAACGCAGCAGCAGCGTAGCACAAACGCCTCTTACGCCGCACATACGCCACTCAAGACTTACCACGTAAGTGTGGCGTACGACACGTTGTCGCTGCGTAACAGCGACGTTCCTTTCGTATCTACGGCGTATCTGTTACGGTTTAATTTTAAATACGCCGTTTCCACGGCGTATCATAACGTAAGCATGGCGTAAGTACTACGTAGCTGTCGTATGTGCGACGTTATTGCTGCGTATGTACGACGTAGTAAAACTAGCTGTGGCGTTTCAAGTTTACCTGCGGCGTAATAGCGACAATTGTGGCTTTTGTTGAGTTTCAAATGAGGTCAAGTGGCATCGCATAATACTGATTTGCTTCGAAGCCAAGGTTGAGCTTTCTGATGGGGACGGATTTCTGTCCCGCTCTGATCCCTGATCAGTCTGAATATTAACCGCAGGGCTGAGATTAGGCATCGAGCTTCTCTTTGCCCCGGTCTTGCAAGTTGCCTTTCCTCTCTTCCTTGTCATGTTGATACTTCGATGTCACTTAAATGAATGACAACAATACTATTACCACATACGTTTTAAAACGCCGCTGTTACGCAACAGCAACGTCGCAGGTCAGAATGAAACGCAGCTCCCACGTAACAGCAACGCGATATACGCAGCACTTACGTCATGCAAACGCCGCGATACGTGGGTCTTACGCCGCAGCATCGCAGTAGAAACGTAGCTCATACTCCATGTACACAACAAGACATCTAATTTGCATAAAAAACGCAGCAGGTTGCGACGTTTGGCCACGTTTTGGGTTTTTGTCAGAAACGTGGTGAAACGTAGCAGAAACGTAAAGGTGTGATCGGGGTATAACGGCGGAGTTTCACGGCATTTGTGGTCTAAGGGCAGGAGTGTGTGAGTGTTTCAGTTTTACGTCCCACCAACAGCTTAGGTCATACGGAGACGGAACCTCGGTTTAAAGACTCATTCGAAAGTCTGGAGAAGCCCGGGATCGAACCTGCGACCCCTGGTTTACAAGGCGAGTAGCGTAACCACTCGACCACGGAGGCTTCTACTAAGGGCAGGAACTGTGGTGTTTTATTTCTTAATTATTTCTATCATTAAAACGATATTAAAAGACAATAAAATACATGCAGTCTTAGGCAACGCACATTTTATGAGATGCATACTGAGGCTGCGTATGAGAATGCGATTATCTCGTGTTACATCATTTTCATAATTTTTCGTTGTGTTACTCAGTGTTAATCTTTAAATCTACAGACTAAAAAGTCTTTAAATTTACAGACAGTCTTTAAATTTAAAGACAGTCTTTAAATAAAACAACTTTCTTCTACCTGATAAAGTGGGGTTTAGGGGTGCTCATGTGACGGACTTAGTCAAGTGATGAACTAGAGACACTGTACTACATTGTATCCAAGCAACGAACACTATCGTACTAGCCAGTCATTCCAATATCACAAAACTGCACTTTTAGGTGTCAACGCTGTTTCTCGCCTTTGATCTTGACCGAACACAGGGAATAAAACACAAAACGACGCCGCCTAGGATGAACTCAAAACCTGCTGTAAGAAAAGCTGCAAGGTAGCCATGTGTCCAGTCATACAATGCACCTGCAATACAGAAAAAAACTGGTTTTAACCTTTATCATATTGAACAAGACAATCCCTGCCTTTCCAAACAGTGTAGATCCAGATCAGATGGCTTCTGAAGCCAGCTGATTATGATAATTATACAGTTTGTCATGCAGTTTTGGAATTTAATGAATACATAATAATATCGTCATCTGACTGGTTTAAAGTCAGAAATGGTTGTGGCTTAATTTATTCTGCAGGATAAGATTTTTAATGGAATTCGGGTTAATAAAATAGGGAATGAATGGAATTAGGATAGCCCAACCATGTGTCGTATTTCATTCATCTATGGCTCCAAATTGTCGTTCCATTACGATAACACACCCGTGCGACATTGTGCATTTTGTCATATCTCCAAAATGATTACTTTTCTGATGAAAATCCGTGACATAGCGACAGAAGTAAAGGCGAGGATTGCGGCCGCGTAAAATCGATTAAAGCCCCCCCCCCCCCCCCCCCCCCCCCCCCCGAGTGGAATTCGTTACACTGACCGTTTCAAGGCGGTTCTTCTGTCGCGGTTCATTTTTGATATCGTTTGTCTTTGAGTGTGTGTATCGCTTATACTTGGTTGTTTTGGATAGCCAGTTTGCCATTTTGTTGGAAAGTGAGAGTCATTTTGGTTTTCCGCTATTGGTGTTTCCATTAGGGTCTAGTTAATTCATGTTTGTGTTTCTGTCCATCACGTGAACAAGTCCGTGAAATGAAGACCCCCCTATACCCCACTTTATATACAGAAAACTGGGGTTTACGGGGGTAAACATTATTTTCCTTATTTCTGCTCCAAGACATAGGATGTGGGTACTCGTTAGAACCGCCTCATTGAGGCGGTTCTAACGAGCACCCACAACCTATGTTTGCAGTATTTATAAGAAAAATATCAAGGATTTTCATCAGAAAAATGGCCATTTTGGAGATGTGTAAAAATGCACCGATTCGCACGGGTATGTTATCGTAATTCCCTTTGGTGTCTTTGATAGGAGCTTTTGGGTTAATTGTATCGATTCCTGGTCATTGCCTTCACTTCTATTTCACACAAATGTTGTGTATGATAATATCTTTAGCGAGTTCGACTTTTAGGATCTTGGGCTCAAGATCAAGACCAATCTTGCTATTTTGAGAAAAACTTTGTCAGCACTCTAATGCACACCTTTATCGATGGATCACACAAGTGATGTTATATATGATTATATCTCGAGCAAGAGCGACTTTCAGCGTGCTTGGTTCCAGGCCAAGGTCACTGCAGCTGTTTTCATAAAAAAAAAAACTTGGTTTGGCTCTAGTGCCTTCATTTATTGATGAATTTTAATGTAACCACATAAATGTCTAATATGATAATTTGTCTAGCAAGTTTGACTTTCTGGGTCCTGGTCAAGGTCACTGTGGCTAGTTTTGGAAAAACTTTGTCATCACTCTAGCGCATACATTTATTGATGGATTACACAAATGTTGGGTATGATAACATCTCAAGCAGACTGACTTTTAGGTTATAAGGCTCAAGGTCAAGGTCACTGTAGCTATTTTTAGAAAAAATTCGTTATTACTCTAGTGCCTTCATTCATTGATGGAATTTGATAAACGTCACACAATAATTCAGTATGATATGATATCTCAAGCAAATAAGACGTTTAGGGTTCTGGGATCAAAATCCGGGTTCTCGGGGCTATTTTTAGGAAAAAAAACGTTGTCATCACTGTAGCCCCTACAGTTGTTGATCGATTGTTATGTAACTTCACACAAATGTTGAATATTATAATATATATAGCAAGTTAGATTTTCTGTGTCCTGGGTGCAGTGGCCTTTTTATAGAAAATGTTGTCATCACTCTAGCGCCTCGACTTTCAGGGTCCTGCGCTTAAGTCAAGGTTACTGTGGCTGTTTTAAGAAAAAAACTTTTTCATGGCTCTAGCTAGGTATGGTCATATTCTAAAGCAAGATCAAAATTGAGGGTTCTGTGTTGAAGGTCAAGGCCACTGTGGCTGTTTTTAGAAAAACCTTGTTATGGCTCTAGTGCCTACATTAATGGATGGATTTTGCTCAAATGAACATGGTAGCCACCAGAACTAAAATATCCAAACCTTAAAATGACCTACTCTTAAACAGCTAGCTTGATTTAGATAGCATTTTACAGAAATGTTCCTTGGGTCACTGTCAATCAGAATTGCTCAAACTCTCCGCTCCACCTTACTATATCACCTACCATTTCATTTGTACAGTGTGGATCAGGTGAGCGATCCAGGGCCATCATGACCCTCTTGTACTTATATATACTGCAAACATAGGTTGTGGGTGCTCGGTAAAACCGCCTCATTGAGGCGGTTCTAACGAGTACCCGCAACCTATATCTTGGAGCAGAAATTAGAAAAACAATGTATACCCCCTTAAACCCCAGTTTTCTCTATATAAAGTGTGTATAGGGGCTGTTTATTTCACGTGCTTGTGTAGTGATGTTTTATTCACATCGTGTTAACATGTCCGGTTTGCTTTGTTTACTTCCGCGTTACGTCCGGTTTTCTTTGTTTACTTCCGCGTTACGTCCGGTTTGCTTTGTTTACTTCCGCGTTACGCCCGGTTTATTTTGTTAACTTCCGCGTTACGTCCGGGTTGCTTTGTTTAGTTCCACGTTACGTCCTGTTTGCTTTGTTTACTTCCGTAAAATTGTAATGGCGGTTTAAAAATGTAGTTTCTAGTGAATTCGTATTACTGGTGAAGGCCTAGTGCCGAAATATTTAAAGAAGAGTGAAATTTATTAAATTGAAAATGAAAAGCTTTGTCAGGCTTTGGGTTCTAATCAAGCAGTTCCCCAGTTCCTTGTGATCTTTACATATTTAATTAAAAAACTGAAAATTATTTGTTTTTGTTTTCTTTGAAAAAATGACGGAAAATAGACCATGGGCTTCAGTTCCAATTTAAAACAAACCTGTTAGAGACGGTCCAATTAAGCCAGCCAGTCCACCAAACAGCAATGATAATCCGAATGCATCTGCAATGACGTCATCACCAAACAACTTTGACAACACCACTGGTATAAGAACCATTCCTGAAACTGATTTATTCCGTAGGATAAGTGAAGCACTAACAGTACTGGTGGGTCCTTTTTGTAGGTTTGGGCAAAGGTTCTAAACTGCGACTTAAAGTGTTTCTTTTAACACTTAAATCCCTGTGTTTCGAGCAGACAGTAGAGACCCTGATCAGACGCAACATCACTCACAAACTTAGCATAAAGCCCGAATAATTCCAATTTTGTCATTTCAACATTAAAAAAGTCAAAGGAATGGTAAACGATTATGGGATTATTTCGAAAGCGTAAGAATGAGTTTTCAACGACCTTGGCGAAATGATTATTCAAGTACATGTAGAAGCTGCTATATTTGAAAGAAACCCAAGCGGGAAACCCGTTTTTAAATCATCACGAAAACTTGCTTATTCAAATATATTAGAAAATTTTACCACCACAAAATGATAATTTTCAGATAAAAAAAAATCTGTTTTTTTTTTTTTTCATATGTCTGCTCTAAACACCAAACATAGATTGTGGGTACTCGTTCGAACGGCCTCGGTGAGGCGACTCTAACGATTACCCAAACTCTGTTGTCGAGCAGAAATTAGAAAAAAAAAATAATAATATAAACCTATGTAACCCCCTGTTTCACTGTATAAAAGTGGGGTTTAAGGGGGTCAATATTTTCGTGATGTTCAGTTAATTTCTTCTAACATTTACAATAGTTTCCCATCTTTTATTCGAACGCTGTTGACGTCATTCCATATACAATGATGAAACGCGCGTATTCAAATCGTGCTCTTTTATGTCACGTTATATTAATGCCTGCCGATGTGTGAACTAGTTCATGGAATTTATCTGTATAAAACTTGTATTTCAACCAATCAAATCGCGCGAAATGAATGGATTGAAGCAGCTCAACAGCTTTCTGGAGAATATACGTACATGTAAAATGAAGTCTCAAACTTATTTTGCTCAATACTGGGAATGTTTACATATTGCTTTATCGGTTATCTTGGGCAGTCGCTGCAATGGCCTCTTTAGAAGATTCTTTAAAGTAGATTGGTGAAAAATAAAAAGCTGTGGTGGAGCTGAGACTTCGACAAGGAAAATATAAGTTACGAGAGAGAGAGAGAGAGAGAGAGAGAGAGAGAGAGAGAGAGAGAGAGAGAGAGAGAGAGAGAGAGAGATATTACCTATACTGGCGGAATACATGATGCAGGCACACACAAGCAATTCGTAAGTGCTACAAAAAGGCATACACCCAGTGAATATTCCCGCTGATATATACAAAATCGCCATCATGTACAGAGTATTGACTCTTGGAATGTCAGCGATGACGCCGACAGGTATCCGACTGACTACGTTGGCAATACTCATTGACGTCATTAACCACACTGCTTTATATGAAGGTTGGTCCATCTCAAGCGCCATATCGAAGACGTAGATAAATGGTACCATGTACGAAATATTGATTAAAACACCCACGAGTGCAAATAATAAGAACCGTTTCTGCAATAGCAAATCAAATCGGAATATTTTGAGAATCATTATTTTAATGTGCGTTTTGCTACTTCTCTTGTTACGATTAGTTCCATATTGGTCAACGAGATCTGTTGTGTTATTCATTACTGTCATCATATCATGTGTGATCTCTTTTGAATGTTCTTTTGAATGGAGTTCAATGTCTTGGGAATTACTGCCATCTTCTTCGCACCCATATGTCATAGGTTTATTCAAACCAGTCATGCCAAGAGCGTCATTGTGCTCATTGGACAGTTTGGTTGAAATAAAATTCTGTTCCAACTCTTTCGACTCTTTTGTTATATCTACATCCTGAGTCCGAGTTGCTGGACTGACAGGTCGCATGACAGCGCCACATGCTACTCCATTCAGAAGAATCGCAGATTCAATCAAAAGTGTTCCACGCCAACCATACTCTTCTAGCAGCCATTTTGAAACTGGATTGAAAACTAGGCCACCGGAACCGGAACCAATGACAGCTAAGCCAATCGCTAGCGACCTTCGCTTTTCGAAATGTTGAATTACAGCAACATAGCCAGTGATGAACATCATGCTGAATCCCAGTCCTGAAATATAAGATTAACGAACATGGTAGTCTACTGGCTTAACCAGGAGAAATCAAAGGCAATTCTAATACATAGTATCGTCAACAAAATGCGGATCACTCTTACATGTACAGAATGAATTTGATCCCGAATGTGAGTAGAGTCTTTAGAGTGAAGAAGGAGGAAAAATATGTTAGATGATCTGCCATACAATATTTCTTCTTCTTCTTCTTCTTCTTCTTCTTCTTCTTCTTCTTCTTCTTATTCTATCACGAAATCACGCCTATATAATTTTGACCCTCTTGAACCCATCTTTTATACAGTATAACTGGGGTATACAGGGGTAAACCTTATTTGTTCTTATTTCTGCTCTAAAATATAGATTGTGGGTACTCGTTAGAACCGCCTCGATGAAGCGGTTCTAACGAGTACCCTCAATCTATATTTTGAGCAGAAATAAGAAAAGATATCACAATGTTTCATCTTAACTAGAAATGCGTCCATAGGACACGGATGCCCCCGCCTGAAAATATGTCTATGCTCGTATTAATCCATAGAAAGTTACTGACGGTGAGTAGTATAGGGGTCACTTTGGCGAGATTTTATAGCAAGATTTATAGCGAGATTTTATAGCGAGATTTTTTGGTTGTGTTTCTCGCTATAATTTCTCGCTATAATTTCTCGCCATAGTCTCTCGCCAAAGGTGACACCCCTGTATCTAAGCTTAACTAGGCTAGTTAGGGGGTTCTCGCCATAATTTCTCGCTATAAATTTCTCGCCATAATTTCTCGCTATAAATTTCTCGCTATAAATTTCTCGCCATAATTTCTCGCTATAAATTTCTCGCCATAAAATCTCGCTATAATTTCTCAGTTTTGAGGGATTATAGTGTCATCTTGAACTGTTTCATAATGACGCTATAAATTTTCAGTTTTGTGGGATTATCGCGTCATCAAGAACTGTTTCATAATGACGCTATAAATTTTCAATTTTATAGTGTCATCTAGAATATGCCTTTTGGTGTATGTTTTTGTGATAATCTTTCAAGAGGTCCAGGGACACCACAAGATGACATTATGTTGTTCTTTTGGAAATAACTTGAAATTGAAAAAAATGTTTGGCACGAATAGGGCTCGAACCTATGACCTCCTGCTTATCAGACAGGCGCTCTACCAACTGAGCTAAAGTGCCAAGATATATTTTGTATGTAATACAATTGTTATAAACTTAAGACATTATAGCTTTTCTTTCTTAACTGTTTGGTAGCCCTGAAAAGGGCTGTTTTGGTTTTGCATTTGTATCTTATTCTTTTATCTGGTTTTCTTTTTTCGTATGGGTTTGGTAGCAGCTCCAAATCCAATAGCTGATGATGACTGCATCAGTTGTTCATCTTCATTTGCCACGATATTGAAGTGGAGAGGAATCCTAATAGGACTCATTTCCAGTGATGATGGTTGTTGAGGACGATCTTCTAACTGTTTGACTCTATTTTTGAGCTCATTGATTTCCTTTACTAAGACTTCAATAACTTTGGGCTGGGGTTTAGATTGCTGTACTGGGGGCTGTGCATAGATCAGTTGGTTAGATGGTATTGTTGTATACTGTTGTTGTTGTAAGGTAGCATCACTACCAATACATTCATTGATAGCGGTTGTTAAAAGATCTGGATTTTGCAAGAGATCATCGAATGATATTGACGGTTCCATTGTTTTTTCAAGAAATCTGAAGTAGGTCAAGTCCTATTTATACTCTGGAGAGGGATTGACCTACTTGGAAAAATACTTTCTTTCACGTCCGTGTTCAATGCATAAATACCAAAGCATTGACCTACTTCCTCGCACTTCTGTGTACAATCTAAGATGGCTCACAACAGTGAAATCTACTTCAAAGCTTTGGAGGAGCCGACAGAGTCACTGAAGAGTGGTGTAAGAGAGTTGATGCTCTCGATTGACATAGTCAAGCGAGAAGCTGAAGGATTATTTTCCTCACTGGACAATATGGAGAAGATAGTATCGATCACAAAAGAGGCAGCAGAGTTGGCACATGGACAACGGTTGGATAATGCGGTGCCTGGGCCCTCTGCTGCCACACAGACGGAAGACTGGGTGAATGAAGCGACAGAGCCTCCGTTCTACTTGTCGACGGGGTCCAGGATAACGTATGAGTCCTGGGCAACCAGATGTCCAGCCTGTGGAGGACGAACCTGCTGTCAATGTTAGTTTTATAAACTAACAAAAAACCCAACGGCCCTTTTCAGGGCCATCATATCTCCTGAATGAATGTCCTTTGATAATGTTCAATCAAGATTCCTAAGTCTGGTATTTGCTATGATGTTGCATGTTTCGAACATAGACCATCATTGCTACACCAAAGACGAAGAATTCTCTGATTATAATTGGTTAAGCCATTTTTTTCATTTTAAGTATGTCAATCAGATGCCACTTGTATATATATATCATTCATGATTATTACTAACTTCATAACCATGGATGAATACCCAAAGTCTGGTATCTGCAGTGAGTGTGATGCTCCAACATATCTTGAATGTGGTAAGTGTTACCACTTTCTAAGGTATGTTGGAGAGGAACACAACTGCCCTGATGATGACGATGGGTTCTTTGAAGACGACACTATATCCATATGTGATGAGTGTCTGGAACAAAAAAACTGAACCTCTGATGGTTCTCTAGATCAAATGGTCCTTTTCAGGGCCACCACTTATTCTCGAAAGAGTACCTTTTGATGATCATACAAAAGATTCCTAAGTCAGGTATTTGCTATAATGATCTATGTTTCGAACATAGACCATCATTGCTACACCAAAGACGAAGAATTCTCTTAGGATGATCACGATTGGCTATTTCGTTAGCCAGTTTGATTGGTTGTCGATTAAAGTAGGTCAATCCTCCTACATTGTATAAAAGCCCTTCTGCTTTTGAGTTCTCTCCATATTGTTCCAATATGACTTGGTTTAAGAAGTTACGTGCTGTCTTCCACCGAAGGAAACGTCCTGAGGTGGAAAGACAACAGCCATGTACTGAAGAAGAGTACTGGAAGAAAGTTGAGAGGCTACAAAGCGGACTGGCTTTTCAGCAGTTTCTGGCTAGAAGGGGAGTGGGATCGGTTACTATTAAACCGATCGCTATAGTAGAACCATTCCGTGGCTAGTAACTGTTGAAGTTACTAGGTACATAAGAACAGTCCTTTTTAGGGCTAACCCACGGATTTCGTTAAAGAATAACCTTTTATAATAAACAAAAGACTGGTAAACTGTTAATGTTTTTAATGTGTTTTAAAAAATTCTTAATACAATACTATATGTTTCTTAACTATCTTATTCAAATGTCTATTTTGTCTTTGGTTTCTTCACACCACGAGTGCTAGAAATTGTTCGCTTTCGTTTTCTTGATTTCTTAACACTAGTCTGGGATTGTTTCTCCTCAGTAGAAGATTCTTTCTCATCGGCACAAGACTGTTTCTCATCGGCACAAGACTGTATCTCCTGAGGATTGTCAGATGATATTTCTTCAGTAGGTAATGTAAGTGGTATGTCCAACTCATCTTGTATCAACTGCTTCTGTGGACATTCGGGTGCCCAATGATCTGGAAGTCCACATATGTAACACTGTCCGTATGGTGGCTTGAAGCCCGATGTACAATCTCGTGACCAGTGTGTCGTAGCATTACATCTGTAACAATGTCCATAAGGTGTTTTCATCAGTTGTTGATCAAGAAGTGATTTTTCCAATGTCCGTAGAAGATGGATATCATATTGTTGTTTCAATAACTTCTTTAAACTTGAACAATGGTAGTAGATACTTTCAGGACCACTATATTTCTTTGTTCTTGGATCCCTATTGTATTCCATCTTGTTTAAGATTTTTGAAGTTTTCACTGTGATAGTCAGAAGTAGAATGAAGTTCTATTCAAGATCACTTCCTTTTATATTACCCTTGCCTCTTGTCTTCGAATGTAAGAACTCGATCACCTTTGGATTGTCAGCAACAGATTTTTTCCAGTTCTCAAATGTGATAACTGAATCTTCTAAGAGTCTGTACTTAGCACAAGTCCACCACAATTTCTTGAAATCTTCAAAAGTTTCTTCTTCGTTCAATTTCATCTGGATTTCTTCCATAGAAATATCTTCATGAGAAAACAGTATGTAAATGCAAAGTAGTAACCTTCTGTAAGGTTTGAATTTTATCGCTTGTGTCAGAGGTATTTCAAACCACTTCTTCTCCATGTTGTTGATGAAACAATGATGATCTGTGTTTCAGGTCAATTTATATGGTCAAGGAATCGATCTGTTTGATCAAATCGTCAATATCAGTTTCCATCGGTTCCTCATGACGGCATTCAGAGCAGTCCATCGGTTGTTCTGATGAAGCTCTTTCAATATCCATTATCATGTTGAAAATGTAGCTGATCACCTCATCGTTGTTAGCTACATGCAAACGCCATTGATCCAGTTTCACGGGTGACTCATCCAGTATGTTACTCATGAGCCAAGCAGTTCTTTTCATCTCATGTCGAAAAGACATAAATGTATCATATCTTCTCAACCAAATATGAATGTCATCTTTAGTTTTCAAGAAATCTATATTATCTGGCTCTTGTGACAAAGTTTGTTTAAGTGCAAGTCTGTAGATATCAAATTTCAGAATTTGATCTAAAGATACGGGTAGAGTTTTTCTGATAATCTTAATCATGATTTTTAGTTAAGTATGCAATTAGAATATTTAGTTGGGAACTTCAATACGATCTTAGGTTCTTTTCTCAACTGTTCGTTGCCTAATGTCACTTTATATCCTTCCTTGGCATTTATATATTCCGACCAATAGTCGTTGAAAGTCAAACATCCCGATGGTAATATCATAAGATCTGGATTGTCCCGACTACAGAATAACTGTTTTACTTGAGCTTTGGTATATTCCTCACTCAGTATCAGATATCCCAAAAACGTATCTCTATAGAGAAAGCCAGATGACACATTACCATGTAGAAAGTGTTGATAAAATTTCTGAGACATATAACACATGTTCCGTGAGGTAAAGTCAAAGAATGTGACTAGCCATCTTTTTGCTTTCTTAAGGGTTGGTTGATGTTGAAAATGAAAACGACTAATCTGTCTATGAAACTCTAATCGTTTCTTATCTGACAAATTAGGAAGTTCATCTATGAGCAATAATAAACGAATCATTTCATCTTGGTAAGTTATTTGAGATCCAGTGTTCTTCAAAATCTTCATTCTCATAGAAAACCAACTGTCTTGAATGAGTACTGTAAATTCTTGACCTTTTCCACAGCTGCACATGTTGTATGTTAAAATAACCTCCGTTATTTCCAAGGGTAGTATACGGCTGGTAGTCATGATTAATCTGAAACAAGAATTTTGAAAATCGGTTAAGGCATTCACAAGTTATAAGCATTATTGGTTTTTCGCAATAGGAATTCTAAAAATAGTAACATATGAAAAAATGATAAAAATCATTATCATTTTGCTATTTATAGCTCAAATGGGGTCCAATATTTTTTTTTCGAAATAAATAATATACAATTTTATAAATTTATACATAATTCATAGAACATAGTCTTACTTTTCTTAAATTTAAAAGAAATGCAGTTTTCATTTGCAAATCACTAAACCATTTTCATATCAAATTGGTTTAGGGTAGACTATATATACAAAGTTATTTCTTGTTACAAACAGGCTAGTGATCTAGCTTACTGATGTGTCTTAGTGTCTAATGCATGCGTGCTGTTTCCGCCTTAGTCCGTAGATGCGAGGTTATCGAATATATGCTTAAACAGAGTAGAAGGTAGCTACGCTCAGGCTGCTTTAAGGGGACCCATGCTCACGGGAAGCCTCCTCTCTGGGAATCACTCTGGTCCATAGAGACATTCAGGTGGTTCTAAAGTGTATTCGAGATAATCTCAAATCGCCAGGAGTCCTAAGGTGCAGGGCAGCCCACTATGCAATTCACAAGCGCACTGGGGAGGAATTTGGAACCACGATGATCAACGCAAGTTGATCACGTTTCCTCTTGCAAAAATTTTCCTGAGGTCGGTATAAAAACGGATTTTTCAGGTTGACGCTTCATAGTTCAGCATTGAACATCAAACTATCAACATGCCAAAGAGACATTAGAAAAGAATAAGAACTCCATCCAGTTCGGATGATGAGATGCAGCCTAAGAGGCCTAAGTTGGTGGCTTATTCTGATACGGATGATGAAGATGAAGAATATGAACAATATTATACTTTGAAACCTGTGAGAGAGAGGGAGTCGAGGCGATTTAGAACAAGAGCCAATGTGTACAGCGTGGACATGAAAAAATTTCCCGAAAAGACATCGCCACTAGAATTTGTTCCACGCTTGTTTCAACAATTGGTGGATGATATCAAGAGACATACTGGGGGACAGGGCAATGACAGAATAAGAGTCAGTATCTACCATCCTGGACTTAAACTCGGTGTCTTTATACCTTTCACAGACGTGTCCTCATTGACTGGAGAAGCTTTGTCACAAGAAATTGAGAAAGTCGTACAGTCCAATGAAGACTTCAGAATCGATGATGGTCAGATGTCTATGGAAGTTACCCATATAAGACTCCCTGTAGGAAGTGATAGAAAACCATTACACTATGGACTCTACTTCGATTCTAAAAACATGAGAAAGATGAAAAAGAGTATTATTACTATCAACAATACTGACGACTCCATGTGCCTAGCCAGAGCTGTGGTTGTTGGCAAATGTCATGCTGACAAAGACGAGAGTCAGACTTGGAAGAAGACATGGAAACATATCTCCGATTCAAGATGGAAATTTCAGGCCAGTGAGGCTAAAAGACTATTAGATCGAGCTCAAGTTCCACATACCAAACCATGTGGACTTGACGAATACAAGAAGATCCAAGCTGTCCTAGCTCCTGACTACCTGATCAAAGTGCATTCGCAGCATGCGAAAGATGGACTTCTCTTTAAACCTGAATTCGAGATGACAAGACAGACTAAAGTGATACATATCTACTATGATGGTGGCAATCATTATGATACAATTACCAGTATAACTGGTTTTCTAGGATGTATATACTTCTGTGAACTTTGTGACAAAGGATATAAACAGAGAGGTGATCATATGTGTCCCCATGGATGTGACAAATGTTACAATGAGACATTATGTGGAAAAGGAGTAACTTGTTTCTGTAGGGATTGTAAAAGAAAATTTTACAGTCCTCAATGTTTTGCTTATCATAAAAGAATCAAAGCTGGACAGAAAAAGTCCATGTGTCAGTTAGTCTATAATTGTGGAAATTGTTTTACTAGAATCATTGGGAGTAAGAAAAATCATGTTTGTCCAGGAAATCGAAAATGTAGATTTTGTAAAGAGATCGTGGGTGCAAATCATCACTGTTACATACAATCTTATGTTTGTAAGACTGATGCACCCAACGAATCTGATGATGAAGAAGAAACAAGTTCCTCCTCATCCAAGTACATTTTCTTTGATTTTGAATCTTCACAAAATACTGGAGAACATAAAGTTAATTTCTGTGTAGTACATAGAGCCTGCGACCAGTGTATCCATTTACCTATCCACGAAAACTGTCAAAATTGCAGCAAGTTTCCGAGAGAAATGATCTTTGAAGTACCGTGTACTTTACACGAATTTTGTACTTGGTTATGCCAACCTTTTAATGAAGGCTCAATTTGTATTGCACACAACTTTGGTGGTTATGATTGGCAGTTTATTTTGAGATATCTCTTAGAAAATTGAACTTACAAACCTGATGTAATTATGAATGGGCATACCATCATAACCATGAAAGCAGTTTCAGTTTTTGCACATACGTTTGGCTAGTTTCCCTGATACCTTTGGACTTACAGAATTGAAGAAAGGTTATTTCCCACATTTGGCAAATACTGAAACTAACCAAAATTATGTAGGTCCATACTTTCCTGCTGAAATGGATGTCTAGCAAAGACAGAGACGACTTCTTGCTATGGCACAAGTCTAAAGTTGAATCTAATGCTATCTTTAACTTCAGGCACGAAATGGAAGAGTATTGTCGGAGTGATGTCGATATCTTGAGGAGAGGCTGTGCTTGCTTTAGGCAGCAGTTGATGGAAACTAGTGGAATTGATCCCTTTAAAGTTGCATGTACGGTGGCTCAAACGTGTTCACTCGTTTGGAGAAAGGATCATATACCAGAAAACTCAGTAGCTATCATTCCTCCTGAAGGCTATCCAAGCCAAAAGAAATATTCGATCAAGGCTGTAAGATGGTGGCAGGTTATGGCTAAGAAAACAAACACGCACATTCGACATGCATTGAATGGTGGGGAACAGAAAATTGGTGAGTTTTACGTTGATGAATTTGACCAAGAAAATAAGAAAATCTATGAATTTCAAGGGTGTTATTGGCATGGTTGTCAAAGATGTTATCCTGACAGGCATAAGATCAACACATACAACTGTTTGAAGATGGACACTCTTTTTTGTTCCACTTTGAGAAAGATTGAAACTCTGAAAGCTGCAGGGTATGAAGTCATAGAATGTTGGGAATGTGATTTTGACAAACAGTGTAGAGAAGACAAAGAATTCCAAACTTTAGTAGAGGCTGAATTTACTAACTTGGATCCCTTGAAACCTAGAGATGCTTTGTTTGGGGGAAGGACTAATGCTACCATATTGTACCATGAGATTGACGAACGTTCAGATCAAGAAATCAAGTACATTGATGTCTGTTCTCTGTACCCATACATTTGTAAATATGGTGTTTTCCCACTAGGTCATCCAGAGATTTATTCTCAAGAAGAAATTGACAAAGACAATATCCAACAATATTGTGGTCTGATCAAATGTAAATTTCTTCCGACCAGAAACTTGTATCATCCAGTACTCCCTTACAAATGTAACAATAAACTTCTGTTTCCACTTTGTAGAACATGTGCAGAGAAGTTAGACAACTCACAACTTTGTAACCATACTAAAGCAGAAGATAGAGAATTGGTTGGAACTTGGGACAGTATAAAATTGTTTGAAGCTTTGAAACTTGGTTATCGACTTACAGAAATTTATGAGGTTTGGCATTTCCCCGAGACAACTCAGTATGATAGAGAAACTGGCCAAGTTGGAGTCTTTGCTGGGTATATTGATACATTCCTCAAAATAAAGCAAGAAGCGAGTGGGTATCCTGATTGGTGTAAGACTGAGGCAGACAAAGAAAAGTTCAAACAAGATTACTTTGAGGCAGAGGGAATTAGATTGGAGCATATTGAAAAGAATAAGGGTCGTAGGGCTACTGCAAAGACTGAGTTGAATAACTTGTGGGGAAAATTGGCACAAAGAGATAATATGAATAAAACTGAATACATCTCAGAACCATCGACATACTTTGAATTGGTCAATAATCCCATGAAAAAAGTCAAGTATGTTGATGTCTATGGTGAACAGTTTTTACATGTCAACTGGGAAGAAACAGACCCTATCATTGAACCTCATAGTTGCAGTAATGTGGTGGTAGCATCTTTTGTCTCAGCACAAGCCAGATTGAAATTTTACAGTGTGTTACACAAACTTGATACACGTGTACTCTACTTTGACACTGACTCTGCAATCTATGTCCACAATCCCAAACTTTGGAATCCAACTATTGTGAACAACCGACTTGGGGAATGGACTGATTAATTGCCCAATGCTAAAATCACAAAATTTGTTGGTATGGGCCCAAAGAACTATGGTTACGAGTATGTTGAAAACAATGGTGACAGAAAATCCACTTGTAAAGTGAAAGGACTGACTTTGGATTTTAACACTTCTCAAATCATACATTTTGAAAAGATGTTAAACTGGGCAAAATCCAAAGATAGAGATTTCCGTGAAACTGTGCATTATCAACATAAAATCAGAAAACATCCCAATAGAAAAGTAACCACTGAAAAACTTTCAAAGATTTATAGATTTACCTATGACAAACGGGTGATTGTGAAAAATGGGTACACTGTGCCATATGGTTATGAATAAAGAATATAGTAGATAATTAAAACTATATAAATATACATGTTGTTCGTTGTTCTTTCTCATTACTCATCATGTCAAGCATTCAGACACCAGTAGTACAAGATATTAACAGTTTGTGTTTCAAACATCCTGCTAATCTCTTTATATCAGGTCCAAGTGGATCTGGAAAAACAGAGTTTGTAAGAAAAGTCATTGAATACAAACATGACTTGTTTGATATTCAGCCACAACGTATCGTGTGGTGCTACAAAGAATGGCAACCAACTTATAATATCTTGCAAGAACGTGAAGGATCCAACATCACATTTCTTTCTGGAATTCCCAATGACGATGATGACATTGTCAGCGATACGAATTTGTCTCACTTGATCGTTTTTGACGATATGTTAGGAGACAAAGATGAAGAAAAAATCAAATTGTGGTTTACAAGGAAAGGGCATCATCGAAATGTAAGTGTGATATACATCACACAAAATTTATTTCACCAAAGTAAAGATAGTCGAACTATCAGTTTGAATGCGCATTATCTCATTTTGTTTCAAAGTCCTCGAGATAAAATACAAGTCAAAGTTTTGGCAAAACAACTTCAATCACCACATTTGATGTATGCTTTCAATGATGCCACATCCAAGCCACATGGATACTTACTGATCGATTTGAAACCAGATACACCAGATCTGTTGAGATTCAGAACAAATATTTTTCAAAACTGGTTTACAAAACCAAATCATCAAGGACCAGTTCTTTATTTCCCAAACGTATAAAAGTGTGTGTCTGATTTGAAAATTGATCATAAGACATTATGGCTTCGAAACGAACATCAGCTAACTTGATTAGGGCACTCTACAATTTGAGTAGAGAACCCAGTACTGCGAAACGCAAGCAGTTGCTCAATGAAGGATAACTTGAAATGATAAAATGGTTTTCTCTAGCTGCAAGAAAAATCGTCGAGGGTAAAATGAAATTACCCAAGCAGACACAGAAATTTATGGAAAAGCATAAAGATGATCTGAGCAAATTAACAAGTACCATGGTCAATAGTGATGTTAAACGTAACATCATTTTGAAACCTGGTGGAGGTGGTTTCTTGGGCGGCGTTATTATCAGAACATTAATTCGATGGGATGGTGATAAAATATTGCGACGGTTTTCAAAAAAAAAAAAAGACTTCGGAAAAGACGAAAAAGAAGAAACATAATAGAAAAATTAATGAAAAGTTTATTACCGTGAGAAAACGTCCTGTAACATCATGGCAAAGTCTTGGGATGCGGTCTCCCACTGAAAATGCTCGCTCTGTAACTCGTCGAAAAACCATTTCACCAAATGTTGCTAGATTTCAACCACTTTATGCCGGAGAACCACATGTTTTTCAAACTGCAAGACAGTTTGGATTTGAAGCTGCAATGCGCGAAAAAGCTATGCAGGGGAAGAAAATGTATAATCAACCTTTTAGAATCAATAACAGAGGTCCGAACTTGAAACTTACGAGACGCAAAATATAAAAGCCCGTGTTCGACTGGGATTCTTCATAGTGTATCACGACAATCATGACGGTCGTACGTAAAAGAAAAACTCTGAGGAAAAAGAAAACTTCTTTGATTAATAAATATGGTCCTTTCTTAGAAGGACTTTGTCAGTTGCCTCCAAAATTTCGTCAAAAAATAATCAACGACTCACCCAAAGAAGTTATCGATTGTGTAGGGGAATGTTGCTTAAACATTATAAAAGGCAATGTACATCTAACTAAAGCTCAGAAACAACACTTACAATCTAGAAAACAGCATGTTCGTTTGCTGAGTACAAAACAGGTCCCTGTTGCAGCAAAAAAAGGAAAATCATTAATCAGAAAGGCGGGGCTTTACTAGGATTGTTACTCAAACCTTTGATTGCCCCACTCATAGGATCTGTCCTTGGTGGCCTTCTTAATCCAAATCATGGAAGGGCGTAAAATGGCTATTGTCCCATTCAAACTTTGGGAAGATATGAAACGTTGGAAAGAGGAACAAATTCAGAAACCTAGATTACCACCTGATCCTGAGGTTTCGGCTACTGCTAATCTTCAAAACGACTTGTCTTCTGTTATGACTAATAATGAAATCTCGGAATCAGAAAAGTCTCAGCTGTTTGGTGAAACTTTGCATAAATTTAAGACGGCTCATAAAAAAGCATTGAAAGCATTTTCAGTTTCCCTCTCTCAGCCTGTTCTACAACCTAAGAAAATTGATCAGCACATTATTGACAGCGTTCCTTCAACCATGAAAAGAAAAGCTCAGCGTTTGCTTTCTATTTTGCAAGAAAATAAAAACATAGCTTGGGATGATGATGGTACAGTCAAGATGTATGGAAAACCTATTCCTGGTTCTAACATTATCGACTTGGTCAATGATGTGATCAGACATAGGAAAGGCATTGAGCCCACGGGCTGGCAAGCTTTTGCACAAGGATTGAGAGAATTGAATATTCCTCAAGATGTGGTAGGTAATAGAGAAAGATGGGAATGGATGCATGAACATCAGCTTCCTCCTCCTGAACAATCACCAGAGGATGTCTTTGTGACTCCTCATAAAACAAAACGTCATAAAACAAGGACTCCCTATACAAAACAGCGTAAATATGATCTGCCATCAGTCAAAAAACACGTAAGGCGATTAGCGAGAAAACATATAAAAGAAGAAGAAATGGAAGGTCCTTTCATACCTAAATGGTTAACCTATGATGAACAATGAAGTTTGAAAAAATATATTATGATCCTAAAAGTCCTGCTGCATATGCTGGAGAACAAGCTTTATTCCAGTTAGCTAGAAAAACTTCTAAAAAAGTAAAACTTAAAGATGCCAGGGATTGGTTGAGGAAACAAAAGACGTACACTTTGCATAAACCTATTCGAAGAAAATACAAACGTCGAAAAACTGTAGTTGCAGGAATCGATTATCAATGGCAAGCAGATTTAGCAGATGTGTCAAGTATGTCTAAGTTCAATGACAAACACCGATACTTGCTTTGTGTCATTGATGCATTTTCCAAATTTGCCTGGGTTGTTCCCATCAAAGACAAGACGGGTAAAACTTTGATCAAAGCATTCAAATTGATCTTGAAAAAACGAAGTCCAAAAAGCCTCCAGTCTGATAAAGGAACAGAATTTAGAAATAAAAATTTTCAGAATTTTTTAAAGTCAAAACATATTCATTTTTTCACGACAGAAAATCCTGAAACTAAAGCCAGTATTGTCGAAAGATTTCAAAGAACTTTGAAAAGTCGCATGTGGAAATATTTTACACATCATCGTACAGTGAGATATATTGATGTACTTCCAAAATTAGTTCATGGCTACAACCATGCATATCATCGAAGTATCAAATGTGCACCTGCATCTGTGACTAGCAAAAACGAAGTTTTAGTGTCAGAAAATTTATTTGGAAAGAAACAAAAACATCAAAGTCCAAAATTAAAAAGCAGTGATTATGTTCGCATTAACAAGACAAAACGTACTTTTGATAAAGGTTATTTACCAAACTGGACACAAGTTATTTCAAATTTCGGCTGTATACAAACATCAAAATCCTGTAACCTATAAAATAGTAGATCTGGATGGTGAGGTTGTCAAAGGCACTTTTTACTCGCAAGAGTTACAACGTGTAGAAAAAGATCAAATTTTCGAAATTGAATCCGTCATAGATCGCAGAAAACGTAAAATTGGTAAAAAGTGGGTCAAAGAAATAAAAGTTCATTGGAAAGGGTATCCATCTAAATTTGATAGTTGGATTTTAGATTCAGATCTTCTATAAAACCGCAAACATGAATTTCAGAAGCTCATTCGTGCATGACACTGCTTCTTTACAATCTGCAGACGGTAGTCAAGGAGTATTAGCAAAAAATCGCTTAACATTTTTGGCTCAAATCGTTGTTGTTTATGCCATCATTATCACCTCATTGGTACAAATCAGTTTAAGAAGTCCAGACAAAGAATTGTGGTTGATATTACTCAGTAGCTCTGTTGGATACATTTTACCATCCCCAGGATTAAAATTCAAAAGACAAACTCCAATTTCATCTCCTCTCCCTGAGGAAAAACAAAAACCATGAACGAATTTTACTTGACATTATTAAGTGACAGTTCTTTAGACACCTTCCCACAAAATACTCAATCTACTTTCAAAGTCAAATTAGATTGTCCTATTCAAATTGACAAACAAAATTTGGAGGTAGCTTTAGCAGAAATAATAACACCAGGTGAAATCATGAATATCACAGATAAAAATAATTTTTCTTTCTTCGATTAACAAATAATGCTTTCATTGACATAAAGTTTGATCATTTACGGCATGAAATTTGCAGACAAACAAAACGGTGTTCAGATTATAAAGTAACCTTTCCAACAGGAAATTATACTAGCCCTGAACATTTGATTATGGAAATGAAAAATGCACTTGAGAGTCGTATTCAAAAGATTTTGACTCAACACAACATTAAAATTCATCTTGAATACAGAAGTCAATTGAAACGCATCAAGGTTGCTGTAGAATATCCTTCTGGTTCATCTTACACAAATCAAATTCAGATAGTATTTCCAACACCATTAGCAATCATTTTAGGCATCGATAAACACTTTCACGGAGAACCATTAGACAACGATGCTGTCAAATTCAAATATGGTGTTGACCTGAATATTCATAACAGTCGCTTCTTTGTGTATTCCGATGTTGCCGGTTACACAATCATAGGGCATATAACAGCTCCCATTTTAAGAGTAGTTCCATTTGCAAATACAACTGGTGAAATTCATTTCCATCAAGAATTTCTCAACTTGCATTACGTTCCAGTGGCAAAATCCTTCATTGATCAAGTTTACATTAGTATAAAAGGCGATACAGGTAATGATATCCCATTCATTACTGGAAAGACATTGATCAAACTACCTTTCAGAAAAAAAGAACAATAATGCGTACTATTCATTATCATCAGTCTGGAGCGGGATTAAAAGACTTTCCCGTCTATCGAGGTGTCTCAAGACAATATGGCCATGGTTTAGGTTCCATATTTAAAACAGCAATGCGAAGTGTTGTCCCCATTTTAAAACCTCTAGCACAAGCAGGAATAAAAAGTGCAAAACAAGTTGCAAAAAGGGAGGGACTAGGTGCTCTTCGCGATATGTTGGAAGGTCAAATTATCAAACAAGTTTTGATACAAAGAGGCAAACAAAGTTTGAAATCGCTAGGAAAATCAGCTCTGGGTGAATTAAGTGGGGGTATAAAATCAAAAGCCAAATCTAAAAAGAATCAGTCTAAGACTAAACGTCAAGGTGTTAAGAAGGGTCAAAAACAGAAAAACTCAACTGCTATTCCAAAAAATCTTAAATTTCCGAAAGATATTTTCGATCAATAATGATGCAACCGGGTTCTTGTGAGTGCAGTAAAACGGAGTTGGAAATGCAATCCGTTCCTCCGACAATGACAACTATGCAAGAAACTCAGTGGACTGATTATCATCTTATCGCTTCCCTGGATAGTTATCAGGCACCCATTGAATTTTTGGTTCCACCCCATACTGAATATTATACAGATTTATCTCAAACTTATCTTTATCTGAAATGTAGAATCCTGAAACCAAATGGAACTAATATTGAGGACAAAAAATTGCCCCTATCAACAACTTCTTTCACATTATGTTCAGCAGCATCGATTTGTACCTGAATAATACACTGGTCACAAGTAATATGGATACATATCCGTACAGAGCCTACATAGAAAACTTATTTTCCTTTGGAGCAGATGTCAAAGACAATCAGTTAAAAGCTGCAGAACACTGGTATGAAGATGAACCTGGGAAATTTGAGGATTTTGAATGTGATAACATAAACAAAGGTCGAGGTGAAGCTACAAAACAAAGTAAATCTTTGGAACTCATGGGACGATTACAGTTAGATCTGGCCATGCAAGACAAATATCTTCCGAATGGCATCGAAATCAAACTCAGACTTAACAGAGCATCTCCTCAATTTTGTATCATGGCTGAGGATGGTTACCCTGTAGTACTCAAAATTTATGTAGCCAAACTGTCAGTGAGAAATGTACAACTTCTACCAGCAATCACAAACGATTTGAATCAGAGCATTGCTCAACATAATGCCAAATTCCCCATCAGAAGAGTTGAGGTGAAAACATTTACCATTGGTACTGGACTAAGATCTAAAATTGAAGACCATCTGTTCCAGGGTCAACTTCCAAAACGATTGTTCATTGGCATGGTTCCTAATGAAACATTCAATGGCACGTTTCCCACCAACGCCTTCAACTTCCAACCTTTCAATCTCAGTAAACTGGATGTCACACTCGATGGACACAATATCTATGGCAGACCCTTTGAACCTAACTTCACCAGAAACGAGTATCTTCGATCATACATGTCACTGTATCAGGCTCTGAGTAGTCGAGACCAAGTTCAGAATTGTAACATCGATTACGAGGATTACAAAGACGGATACACATTCTGGGGATATGACTTCACACCTGATCAAGCTGCTGACCAGTCACCTCCACCCTATAAAAACTGGAAACCTGAGACTAGAACTTCAGTTTGCCAATTCACTCGCAAAGACTATCAACGTCATTGTGTATGCTGAATTTGATAATCTGATAGAAATTAACGGACTCAGAGAAGTAATCACAGACTACTGAAAAAAAAAGATCCATAGTGGATACTATATTGAAGAAGAACTGAGGGATTACCTACTATGGTCAGATTCTACTTCATCTGGAAATGGCATGCTTCAAAAAGAATTTGAGGGATTATCAGAAGACAACGAAACACTGGGACGATACAAATGGATTAAAGATACCCTTATACGGGCCATGAGGATCAACTTGAAGACTGCTATAATTATTTGACTATGCCCGTCACCAGTGCCAAGGATGTAGAATAAATCATCCCAGTCAGAAATACCATGACTTGTGCTTATGGACAAAACCAAACGAATGGATAACAGACTATGGTATACATATCCATGCCCTGAATAATCTCAACATCTACGAGGTCATCCAAAAATGGGACGAGTTGCTCCTGGATGAAGTACCATCAGACGAAAGAAGAAAAGAATATAGTGCTATGACAGGATTGGACCATTTAACACCATCTGAAAAAGTCGAAGCCTATAAAAACTGGATGTTCCTGAAAAACAGTCATAACAGATACGGAAGAAAACCTGACTACAACGAGTGGAGAGACTTTTGGAAACAGAAATTAATAGAAGCTACTCCATCGGAGACTTCACCAGAAAAATGGATACGCATGAACTGAGGAAAATCCTATACCATATGCCTGTAAATGGAGATGTATGTGCCAAAGATCTCTTACCAGAGAAGAAGCCTCTAGACATGAAAGCCTATATCATAAACACTGACAATTCAGATGAACCAGGAGAACATTGGGTTACCGTATACTTCAGAGGCCATCAAGCTATCTACTTTGATTCTTATGGCATGCCACCAGAAGAAGACTATATTCTACCTTTCATCCAAAGAAATTCCAGAAGTTGGATTCAAAATACAGAAGCATTACAAAGTCCATGGAGTAAAAACTGTGGAATGTGGTGTATTTACATTATTCATCAACTTGAAAAAGGACTAGACTTGAAGAAAGCTATTCATGGGGAACTGTATGGCACAGGAGAAGCCTTATACCAAAATGACAGAGATATTGACAGATGGTTCAGTGCTAATTATGGCAAATTGATCTGGACACAAAATGACATGCCAACTCCAAAGTTTCTTTACAAACATAGAATTCAAATTCAGATGAACCAGGAGAACATTGGGTTACCGTATACTTCAGAGGCCATCAAGCTATCTACTTTGATTCTTATGGCATGCCACCAGAAGAAGACTATATTCTACCTTTCATCCAAAGAAATTCCAGAAGTTGGATTCAAAATACAGAAGCATTACAAAGTCCATGGAGTAAAAACTGTGGAATGTGGTGTATTTACATTATTCATCAACTTGAAAAAGGACTAGACTTGAAGAAAGCTATTCATGGGGAACTGTATGGCACAGGAGAAGACTAATACCAAAATGACAGAGATATTGACAGATGGTTCAGTGCTAATTATGGCAAATTGATCTGGACACAAAATGACATGCCAACTCCAAAGTTTCTTTACAAACATAGAATTCAAATTCAGATGAACCAGGAGAACATTGGGTTACCGTATACTTCAGAGGCCATCAAGCTATCTACTTTGATTCTTATGGCATGCCACCAGAAGAAGACTATATTCTACCTTTCATCCAAAGAAATTCCAGAAGTTGGATTCAAAATACAGAAGCATTACAAAGTCCATGGAGTAAAAACTGTGGAATGTGGTGTATTTACATTATTCATCAACTTGAAAAAGGACTAGACTTGAAGAAAGCTATTCATGGGGAACTGTATGGCACAGGAGAAGACTTATACCAAAATGACAGAGATATTGACAGATGGTTCAGTGCTAATTATGGCAAATTGATCTGGACACAAAATGACATGCCAACTCCAAAGTTTCTTTACAAACATAGAATTCAAATTTGCAAATGTTTGAGAAATACACATTGCTTATCAAAGAAATACCCCATGTATTTAATGTTGTAAACATGTTAAGGTTTCAAATTGTAAACGAGGACAGAGGGACGGCCCTAATCCTCTGTTCATCGTAATCAAGTTAGTTAGCGGGACAAATAAAATTAAAACTGTTCACCAATCTTTCTTGTCTTTTCACCCCCTCTTCATTTCGATGAGGTAGTAGTATCTAAACTTGAGATGGCTAGAAATAACATCCACTAACGCTTCATAGTCAAACTAATGAAACAAAAATAGATCTTGAGATACAAGACCTATATCCAGAAGTTTGCTACTATCAAGCCTCAATATATTTGCCAAAACACTTGACGCTTGACAGTCAAGTTTCTATTGATGAAGAAAATAAAGTCTTGAGATACAAGATTTTTTATTTCTAATAGAAACTTGCTACTAGATAGCCTCAATATATAAGCATGACAATATGTAGTCTTGAGATACAAGGCCAACATAATGTCATCTTGTGGTGTCCCTGGACCTCTTGGAAGATTATCACAAAAACATACACCAAAAGGCATATTCTAGATGACGCTATAAAATTGAAAATTTATAGCGTCATTATGAAACAGTTCTAGATGACGCGATAATCCCACAAAACTGAAAATTTATAGCGTCATTATGAAACAGATCAAGATGACACTATAATCCCTCAAAACTGAGAAATTATAGCGAGATTTTATGGCGAGAAATTTATAGCGAGAAATTATGGCGAGAAATTTATAGCGAGAAATTTATAGCGAGAAATTATGGCGAGAAATTTATAGCGAGAAGTTATGGCGAGAACCCCCAAACTAGCCTAGTCAAGCTTAGATACAGGGGTGTCACCTTTGGCGAGAGACTATGGCGAGAAATTATAGCGAGAAATTATAGCGAGAAACACAACCAAAAACTCTCGCTATAAAATCTTGCTATAAATCTTGCTATAAAATCTCGCCAAAGTGACCCCCTATACTACTACGGTGTTTAAGTTTTGGACCCTTTTTTCACATTTGACCTCTAATAAATGACCTTGACCTTGGAGGTAAGGACCTTGGTTTTGTGTGAGGCAGATTGTCTCATGATGGCCAACATTTCTGCCACGTAATTTCATAAACCATCCAGAAATAAGGAAGTTATTGACTGCTTTTAAATTTCGGACCCATTTTGACCTTTGACCCCTAAGTATGACCTTGACCTTAAAGATACGGACCTGGGTTTTGCACGTGACACATCGTCTCATGATGATTAACATTTCTATACAGTAACTTCAAAATCCATCCAGAAATAAGAAAGTTATTGACTGCGTTTAAGTTTTGGACCCTTTTTGACCTTTGACCTCTAAGTATGACCTTGACCTTGGAGGTACGGACCTGGGTTTTGCACGTGATACATCGTATGATAATGGTTAACATTTCCACACACCGGCCGCGAGAGCTCAGTTGGTAGAGTGTCCGCTACGGGGAACGGGAGGTCACGGGTTCGATCCCGGGCCGCGACATACCAAAGTCGTTAAGAATGGTACTAGCTGCTCCTCGCTTGGCACTCAGATTTACGGGGTAGAGCTAGGACTGGTCGACCCAGTGTCAGAATAATGTGACTGGGTGTGTTATCATGTAATGTGTCAGGGACATGATACTTCAGTGAGGCAGCACTATAAAAGTGAGCATTGAGCTCCCTGTCGCTACCAGACACCGTCGTGATATGACTGAATAATTGTAGAAAGCGACGTTAAACCCGAATTCTTGCATAAAAACCTATGCGCATGGCTATTTGAAGCCATTGTCAAATGGACCGAAAGCCGTGCTCAAACAGCAAAAATCATGTTCAAATCATGAAATTCGCATGCTGTTTGAACATGGCTTTTGAGCTTTTGATATCACAAGACGGGCCTTGCTTTGTTTACGTTACGTTGATTATCGCCCTGAACGTAGCGTTTTAGGGTTCTATGATGACGTCAGAGGGTTACTGCATGGCAATGTCATTGTAAACAACATTCTGTACTGGCCGCCATTTTGGTTTGTCTGCCGCATTTGAAGAGTTTATATGGAATTTAAATGGGGCTTTTGGGCGTTTTCGCCAAAATTTGCTGCCGGAATCGTAAGTTATGCAAGAACAACGATCATCCATGGTTATTTAATTGCATTAACATTTGCCGGGTCCCTCGGAAGATATTTGAACATTCGGCCTAGCGGCCTTATGTTCAAACAGCTTCCTCGGGACCCGGCAAATGTTAATGCATGAAAAACAATGGTTGATCCCTATATTCTTGCATAAATACCTGTGCGCATGGCTGTTTGAAGCCATTGTCAAATGGACCGAAAGCCGTGCTCAAACAGTAAAAACCATGTTCGAATCATGAAATTCGCGTGCTGTTTGAACATGGTTTTTGAGCTTTTGATATCACAAGACTGGCCTTACTTTGTTTACCTTACGTTGAGCGACGTAACGTTATCGCCCTGAACGTAGCGTTTTAGGGTTCTATGATGACGTCAGATGGTTACTGCGTAACAACGTCATTGTTAAGCAACATTCTGAACTGGCCGCCATGTTGGTTCGCCGGTCGCATTTGAAGAATTTATATGGAGCTTTTGGGCGTTTTCGTCAAAATTTGTTGTCGGAATCGTAAGTTATGCAAGAACAACGATCATCCATGGTTATTTCATTGCATTAACATTTGCCGGGTCCCTCGGAAGATATTTGAACATTCGGCCTAGCGGCCTCATGTTCAAATAGCTTCCTCGGGACCCGGCGAATGTTAATGCATGAAAAACCATGGTTGATCCCTATATTCACACACACACACAACATTTCTACAAAGTAATATCAACATCCATCCAGAAATAAGAAAGTTATTGACTGCGTTTAAGTTGCGGACCCTTTTTTTGACTTTTGACCTCTAAATATGACTTTGACCTTGGAGGTACGGACCTGGGCTTTGCATGTGGCACATCGTCTCATGATGATTAACATTTCTACAAAGTAATTTTAAAATCCATCCAGAAATAAGAAAGTTATTGACTGCGTTTAAGTTTCGGACGGACGAACGGATGGACGGACGGACGGACATGCTCTTTCACCATTCTTCGAATGGCAGGGGCATAAAAAATTCGATCTTTCGGAGGTCAAGTTTACAATGTATTTGTATAGGTGTGTTTTCGTAATGAATAGTTTGACGAACATACAACAGATACATGTACGCATAATGGCAGATGAGGTATTTTTGGCTTTTGCGTGAAATAACTTTTGGGACCCACACAAAGTTCCTAAGAACAGAAACCTTTTAGTGCTGATGTCCATGTGACTCACGAGATACGTCACTTTTCTTCAGGTTGGTAAGTGACAATGCTTGCCAAAAAACAAATGACTTAATACATTACATCATGTTAAAATGTCCGTGAAATGAATATCCATCCAAACCCCTTTATATACCTTATGTAGAGAAAAGTGGGGTTTACAGGGGTATACATTATTTTGCTTATTTCTTCCCATAGGCATAGAGTGCGGGAACTCGTTAGAACCGCCCGCCTCAACAGTTTGGTTCCAACGAGCACCCGCACTCTATGTACGGTGTATAAAGGAGAAAATATCACAATTCGTCAAAAAAGATATTAAGGAGAAATTAAAGAATGCACCACATGACGTTTTTGTATGTCACACTAGTGTGTTATGGTAATGTAGAATGGAAATGACTGTTGAACATTAACGGTCATAAACTTCTTCTTACGGCACTTGTCATCGGAGTAGTAAATCCCGGGCTTCTCCATACTTTCGGATGAGTCGTTAAACCGAGGTCCCGTCTCCGTATGACCTTAGCTGTTGGTGGGACGTAAAACTCAAACACTCACTCACTCGGAGCAGTAAACAATACGTCACCTCTTTGTGACAACTGTACACCTCTCAAGCTGAAGCCTCCCTGGTGGTCCCTGCTACTCGCCTTGTAAACCAGGTGTCGCAGGATCGACTGCGGGCTTCTCCATACTTTCGGATGCGTCTTTAAACCGAGGTACCGTCTCCGTATGACCTTAGCTGTTGGTGGGACGTAAAACTCAAACACTCATTCATTCACACCTCGATAGCCGGACTCGGTAGCGCAGTCGTATGCGCGTCTGACTGCTGATCGGGTCGCGGGTTGGACATCAGCTAGTGTCGGCAATAATGAAGTCTTCTCTACCGTCAGTCTCTTCCTTCCGCTGATTAAAGAAGGGCCGTTGTCAGTATGCCCATTGTACTGGTTAACCGCTGATATAGTGTGTTTAGCTCGATATGACCTAAAGAGTGTTGACTGTCCCGATAAAATAATCAGAAACTCAGTCACACAAAACAAAACCTCACCTCCCATTACGCCAAACGTGAAATATAACTGAAATACACTCCTTGCAAAAACACTAGCCATAAATCCAGTGCACGCTGTTAACGTTCCAGCGATAGTTACAATACGACACCCATATTTGTTCACAAGAGCTCCAGAAATCGGCGCTGAAAATTAAAGAAGTTGTTTTTTATCTTAGCAATATTTATAACGCGGCCCTGCCTCCCGGGGCTTTAAGAAATAGATGGGCTGCATGATGCTTCCACGCAGAGCTGAAAAGTACTAGTAAACCGCTTAGAGGATCAAACCCTGCCCAGGCAAAGCGGTGCGACTCCAACCTCCATGCTTATAAACCCTATTGGTTTCATTGGTCGACAGGGCTTGAGATGTCATTTCATCTCAATATCGGGTAAAAGTCCCACAAAATTGGAAGCAACGTCTCCAAAATGACCTATATAGTGTTGACGGGGACGTTAAACCTCGGATCAATCAAACAAACAAACAAACAAATGTACATAAGCAGCATTTGCCGTCAAACAGCGTCGTTAACCATCCAGGTTCATGTACTAACCACGATACAATACGAAAACGCGCCTATACAAATGCATTGTAAACTTTACCGCCGAAAAAAGACAATTTTAAGATGAAACGTACGAAAGCCTGGTAGGGACTTCTTACTTCTTAGTTCTTAGTTCTTAGTTCTTAGTTCCTACTTCTTAGTTCCTACTTCTTAGTTCTTACTTCTTAGTTCTTACTTCTTAGTTCTTACTTCTTAGTTCCAAGTTCTTATTTCCGAGTTGCAATTTCCGAGATGATTGATTAGAGGTATGAATGGTGATATGCAGGTATATCTGTAAGTATGAATGTCTGTGCGTGTACCTGCGTGCGTTTACGCGTACTAGCACATGCATTCATATATGCACAGTGTATGTGCATGTGTGTGCAACTACGTAGGCGCGTACGCACGCACGCAAGTACACGCGCACGCAAGTAGGTAAACATACATTCATACATACATACATGCGTGCGTGCGTGCGTGCGTACTTACGAACGCACGCACGCACGCACGCATGCTAGCACGGTCACACAGATAGACAGACAGACAGGCATACATATTGACGGACGGACGCACGCAGCAAGTTGGCAAACATAGTCGGTCAGACAGATAGAGAAACACAGTTAAACGGACGGACGGACAGACAGATACATAGGCAGACAGACAGACAGACAGACAGACAGACCTACATACATACGTGCATGTCACCTCATACCCATAATTATACACGCACGCACATACACAGACAGACAGGCATACAGATTAGCGGACGGACCAATGCAGCAAGTTGGCCAACGCGCACGCACGCACATACACAGACAGACAGACAGACAGGCAAACAGATTGGCGGACGGACCTATGCAGCAAGTTGGCAAACATACAGACAGACGGACATGTAGACAGACAGACATACATGCATGTCACCGTTTATACCTATAATTATACAACTCAGAAATTGCAACTCGGAAATAAGAACTTGGAACTAAGAAGTAAGAAGTAGGAACTAAGAAGTAGGAACAAAGAAGTTAGAACTAAGAAGTAAGAACTAAGAAGTAGGAACAAAGAAGTAAGAACTAAGAAGTAGGTACTAGGAAGTAAGACGTGCGCATGCATACATGTACAGTGTAACTACACAGGCGTGTAAGGACAGACATATAGACAGAGAGACAGACATACATGCATGTCAGTGTTTATACCTATAATTGTACAACTCAGGTGTTAACTCGGAACTAAGAACAGACAGACAGAGACTTAAACGGACAGACAGACAAATATATAGACAGACATACATGCATGTTACCGTTTATACCTATAATTATACAACTCAGAAATTGCAACTCGGAAATAAGAACTCGGAAATAAGAACTTGGAACTAAGAAGAAAGAACTAAGAAGTAAGAAGTTGGAACTAAGAAGTTGGAACTAAGAAGTAAGAAGTAGGAACTAAGAAGTAGGAACTAGGAAATAAGACATGTGCATACATGCATGTACAGTGTAAGGGCATGTGTGCAACTACACAGGCGTGTATGCATGCACGCGCGAAAGTACACGCGCACACAAGTAGACATACATACATACATACATACATACATACATACATATACATACATACATGCATACATACATACGCACGTACGCAAGCACTCACGCACAGTAACACAGACAGGCATATAGATTGACGGACGGACACACGCAGCAAGTTGGCAAAATACAGTCAGAACGACAGACAGACACACATACAGTTAGAGACTTCTTATTTCTTATTTCTTAGTTCTTAGTTCTATCTTCTTAGTTCCTACTTCTTAGTTCTAATTTTTTAGTTCTTACTTCTTAGTTCTTACTTCTTAGTTCCAAGTTCTTATTTCCGAGTTGCAATTTCCGAGATGTTTAATTAGAGATATGAATGGTAATTGCAGGTATATCTGTAAGTATGATTGTCTGTGTGTGTACTTGCGTGCATTCATATATGCACAGTGTATGTGCATGTGTGTGCAACTACGCAGGCGCGTACGTACGCACGCATGTATACGCGCATGCAAGTAGGCAAACATACATACATACATACAGACATACATACATACATACATACATACATACATACATACATACATACATACATACATGCATACTTGTAAAGTGAACAGATCGGGGAAGTCTGCCTGTAACCTACCAAACGCGGAGGTAGCTTAGCTTCGGTATTTTCGGTAAAAACTGATATATTTAGCATAAAATAGATTTGTTCAATTAGAATTTGAAATTTTATCATTAAAACTCTCCTATATTTAAAAACTCTTGAAATGTGAATTTTTACTACCAAAGCGGGGAAACACACATTTTTATACACACATGTGAAATGTTTACTACAAAACGAGCTACCTACAAACTGGGGTTACACAATCCGAACACACAGCAAAACGAGGAGAACTATTCTTTCTAATTTATTAACACAATTTAAATTCAGACAAGATCAAATTATTCATCCTTCAAAATGCTAGACATGTACGTGGGTATGCAATCCATCTAGTTCTCAGACTAGGTTGGAAGTTCATGTTGTGCCCCAAATTATACATATAAAGTAATCGCTTTAAGTGCTATCTTCAGATTGCAAATGCGCAGGCTGATCAACGTTTTGCTTGTATGCCACCCATAGGCATTACTGAAAGGCTATACGTACAAGAAAAATATAAAAAGAGAGTTTTTATCGTATCGGGGATGCACAATTTGAATCCACACACCGAAACGAGGAGTTATGAAGATACACACCCAAACGAGATCATTAAACACATTTTGAATACGCACAGCCAAATTCAATGTTAATATTTTTGCTTTGGTAGCATTTAAATTTAAAACAAAATAGTATGATTTCAATTATTGGGTAAATGTCCTATATACCTATACTTAAGGTCCATTAGTGTTCTGATCTTCCACTGTGGAATTTTGAAAATTTTGAGGGTCACTGATGAGGCCTAATAGTCCGAAACTTCCTAGTCCCGCCCAGAAAATTCTTGTCCACTCGACGGTTTTCAGTCCTGTGTTGTCGATCTATCTTCCAAAGGACTACCTTTCAATGGAGTTAATTTAATTTCAACACCGAAGTCGGTCGTAATAAGGCTCCCCGTCCTTTATCATAGTGTGGGTTATATTATATAGTCCTTTGTTTGTTTGTTTGATCTGAGGTTTAACGTCCCCGTCAACACTGTAAAGGTCATTTTGGAGACGTTGCTTCCAATTTTGTGGGACTTTTACCAGACATTGAGATGTAATGACATCTCAAGCCCTTCCACCCAATGAAACCAATAGGATTTATGAGCATGGACGGGCCGACTCGCACCGCTTTGCCTGGGCAGGCTTAGATCCTCTAAGCGGTTTACCAGTACTCTTGTGCGGGTCTGTTTCGACTCTGCGTGGAAGCATCCTGCAACCCATATGTTTCTTCAAGGCCCGATGAGCGGGGGCCGATATTATCTAGTCCTTTGAGATCATTGATACAGCTGTGGAATTTTGAAAATTTTGAGGGTCACTAGTGACGAATTTCAGTTCTGTGTTGTCGTCCTCGCTTCCAAAGTTTTACCTTTCCACAGAACATATTGTTCTGATTTTCTACAACTGCATGACCTTGGCCTTATATACACTTGGTAAACCAGGCTTGGTGATAGTATGCTAGATTTTTCTATGGCTATTTACGTTTTACGGAAATCATTCTTGCCCCGGCCCAGCGGGGTTTGAAGAAGTAAATGGGCGGCATGATGCTTCCACGCTTAGCTAAACCTGACCGCACAGGAGTACTGGTAAACTGCTTAGAGGATCTAAGCCTGCCCAGGAAAAGCGGTGCGAGTCAAACTGCCCATGCTTTTAAACCCTATTGATTTCGTTGGGCTACAGGGCTTCAGATGTCATTTCATCTCAATGTCGGGTAAAAGTCCCACAAAATTGGAAGCAACGTCTCCAAAATGACATATGCAGTGTTGACGGGGACGTTAAACCTAAAATCAAACACAGAGAAAACGGTAATCATTTAATGGGAAAGATATTGTAACCATTACATTTACGCAACCAGGCGTACATAATTCTAATGCAACCACAATTAATAGAGCAGAAAATCTGTATACCGTAATGTTTTGTATCACTAATTATTGCACCCATTCGTCTCCTACAACATCTCGTTCATCGCTCCTCATTAGTTAAAGGATCGTAAAAAATCTAAGAACTTTCTCCCCTAATAATACATGTATGTATGCAATGCTTCGTCTAATCCTTACTTCATTTTCCGTGCAATGTCTTGTTTTCCATTGGCCCTATGCTAAACCATACATTAACATGTGCACAAAGTTACAAATCCAGGTGAACACTATATTATGAGGTAAACAGTGATGTTTTCTGGAGAATACATTATTTTTCTATTTCTTTTTAAACATTAGATGTTCGGACGAGTACAGATAATTTTGTCCATTTCTTTTTAAACATGCACATAAAGTACTCATAACAGCAACCATACTAAGAAGAATTTTACGAGCATAAAATCCTTGAAGCATAACTCATAACAATAAAACTAACTTTTCTCTTGAAAATTTACAACAACGAAGTAATGCATATTATCATATGACGTCGCGTCTGAAAATGTAATAACGTCATGTATTGAATTCGGTTGTTATTCACTAGTGGGTTAAATATGCAAATTACTTAGATATGTCGTACGACGTCCTTAACAACGTCGCGTTTACTTGTGGTGGAATATTTTTTTTTTTTTTTGCATGTTCCTTTAAAAAAAAAAAAAAAAAAAAAACACGTAAAAAATGCGTTTTTAGTGTCTTATGATAACTAGAATCTGGCATTCGTGTTAATGTATTATTAAACCGTTTTAACTCATGGAGGAGAAGGGATAAAATGCTCGGTACAGCCTCGCATTTAATAGTTTTAATAATACACGAACACTCGCGTGATTCGCTATATATCTAACAGGTGTGTCTACTTGATGCAGACCATATTGCAATGTGCATGTACCCGTTCCGCAATGAATAAAAGTGTTCGACAATATATTCACATGTACATGTAATAGTAGTTAAAACCCCGGCTATCTCATTTTTTTATGTTGTTACACGTTATTTTTGCATGTGCACATATTGTTTTCCTATTTCTGCTTAAAAATAGATATCAGGTACTATTTAGAGCACTCTTATTTAGAGGCTGTAACGAGCACAAAAAATCTGTTTGAAGCATGAAACGCAAAGATATCACTTTTACTCCTGTGCAATGTGTCACATACGGCCTCCGCCAATAGGGGCTTGAAGAAATATATGGACTGAATGATGCTTCCACGCAGAGCTGAATCCGGCCCGCACACTAGTACTGGTAAACATCTTAGAGGATCTAAGCCTCTCCAGGAACCGCGGTGCGAGGTGGACCGTCCATGCTAATAAACCCTATTGGTTTCATTGAGCGACAGGGCTTGAGATGTCATTTCATCTCAATGTCGGTTAAAAGTCTCACAAAATGACCTTTACAGTGTTGACGGGGACGTTAAGCCTTAAATCAAACAAACAAACAAAACAATGTGTCACATAACACCGACAATGTTAAAATGTGCATGAGACCGCACCTAGCATAGGAATATACATACCTAACATAATGTAGTTAAACATCATTAAACCACACTTCATGTGGAAAAGGTGATGTTTGCATGGGGTTTATAATATTGTTCCTAATTCTGTTTAAAACCTAGATTTCGAGTACTCATTAGAGTTACTTTTTAATGCGCATTTAACATGCACAAAGATCCAATCTTTGAAGCATAAATAACATTGTGTTTCACATAGATGAACATATTTAACATTAACATGTCAAGGTAGTTAAAACCTCAGTAAATTATACTTCATGTAGTAAAAAGCGATGTTTACAGGAGTATATATAATTGTTCCTATTTCTGCTTAAAACATATGTATCGGATGCGCATCAGTGTCATCTCGTGTGTTTTCTAACTTGCATAAAAATCTATGTTTGAAGTATAAATCATAAAAATTACACTTCATTTTCCTGAAAACTCTCAGGAGAAAAACCCTCAATGTTACAACAGTGAAATGATACCTGCCGCCCCATAACGAAGACTATGTATATATATACATGAGATGCTGCACAGGATCATAACAATGTAACAATACATTAACATGTCACCGTAGTTTAAACACAGGTAAACCCCACTTCAGGTAGTAACCCTTTTATGCAGAAAAAAGTATTGAATGCAGGGAAGGAACTTTTTTCCTATTTTATCTAAAACACGGTGATGAGTTAAATCATACAAAATCACACTGTTTTGTTTTTCTTTTTGCCAATAGTACAGCAATGAAATAAAACAGCGTTAGCGCAAAACAATGCTAACATGTACCTGAGAATGCGCAAAGAATTATGCATACCTAAAATACATTAACATATGAATGTAGATCTAGTTTAAACAGCGGTAAATCCCATTTATGCATTAAAATGTGATATTTGTTTCCTATTTCTGCTTCAAACATTGATATCGGGTACGTATAAACTCCTATTCAAGCGGTTATAACGTGCCAAAATTCTGTGTCTGAAGGATAAACCAGAAAAAAATAACAATCTTCCTCTACTTCTTCTTCTTCTTCTTCTTCTTCTTCTTCTTCTTCTTCTTCTTCTTCTTCTTCTTCTTCTTCTTCAACGATGATAACCGACATAATGTAATAACTGCAATGCCGGAGCAAAAAAAAATGTTTAACTCCCATAGGCCTGACCAGGTATGCAGAGAATCAGGCATCAACCCACCTCACTTTAATAAAAGTTTAGGTAAGTCTTAGGGCACCTTAAGGCGTGAGCCGTTACAGAGTCAGAGACCCAACCCGCCGGCTTGCAATCAAAAACTGATGCAAAGTTATCTGAGGGTAGCTGATGGGGTCTTATTGGCCGAAACTAGCTAGTCTGGCCAGAAAAACTTGTACACTCCATTCTGTTCAGTTCTACAGTTATTTACGAACATGAAATCATTGCAAGCTTATATATTTATGAATTTATATACTCAGACACCATACAGTTCTGGTTCCGACAGGCCTTGTTCCAGAAAAGAATTAAGTCCGACATTAAATTCTGAACTTAAATCGAAATGACGTCTAAAAAACTAAGAAAAGACTTGCGAAGTTTATGATATTAATTACCCTGGTTAAGAAGTTTAGCAGTTAAAATTCTTACGGGTGTTGATGTTAGTCAGTTACAAGGCTAGACACTTTCACAGTATGGGAGCGGAAGTGAACGGCAATTTGCGAATGAACAGCACTTGCGATTTGTACAGTGGACGATCAGTCACTTGCGGTATGATATTTTCGCCGACACGGTAAGGAATTTCATTTTTTTTCCGCGGACATAACGCTTATGTGAAATTTATATGTCTTGATGGTAAGATGGATGTTTTTATCATATTCCAACCGCAGAAACATGCTATTTTTTGGATGGCATGAGAAGAGCTAGATTGTTGATCACTTTATTTATCGTTATGCTATAACCGGTTGACACACCTGTAAATACGCATACAACGTGTGCCAGTAGGCATTTCCTTTGTTATTTAGCATTTAAGTCTTCCAATAGTATCACTAATTGAATAGAAATCAAAGACATCGTCAAAAATGCAAATCAGATCGAAGGACTGTTAAAAGTATGACACAGGAGAAAAAACAAACCGTTCAGATCACTTGCTTTTGTAAGTATTCGGATTGAACAGGTCAATTGCGATTAGATTGAACGGTCACTTGTTAGTATGCTGAATTCATTCGCTTAAGCTGCATGATGCTTCCACGCAGAGCTGAATCCGGCCCGCACACTAGTCCTGGTAAACCGCTCAGAGGATCTAAGCCTTCCAGGAACCGCGGTGCGAGGCGGACCGTCCATGCTAATAAACCCTATTGGTTTCATTGGGCGACAGGGCTTGAGATGTCATTTCATCTCAGTGTCGGGTAAAAGTCCCACAAAATTGGAAGCAACGTCTCGAAAATGACCTTTACAGTGTTGACGGGGACGTTAACCTCAAATCAACCAACCAATCTCCCTTCCGCTGATTCAAGAAGGTCAGTTGTCAGTTTCTGGCGAAATATTGTGCACTGCACTGGTTAACCGCTTACGTATAAGCCTCCCCAGGAAAAATTGAGGATAGGTAAACTGATGAGGTCAAAAATGACCTGAAACAGTGTTGACGGGTCCATTAAACTCCAATGCAAACAAACAAACAAAGAGCACACACGCGCACGTGCGAACACACACACTGCTGTTTATTTTTATTTATTTGTTTGTGTTGCTCTTTAACGGCCCTGACAAGAATACCAGGGTACCCGAAGAAAAGTCGCATGACCCGTTGCAAAACTGGAATCTCACATATAACCCGAGCGACCCTCGAACTATAGATTTGATAGACCAAATTATTAAGAGTCAGTGCTCTTATCCACAAACCCACGGAGACCAGACAACGTAGATTACTTAATTGTTGGTATACGCAAGAAAACGCATTATAGACGACGTTCCTGTGACTGATGGACTCAAGTACTCGTCATTAGGCGCCCATGGGAGTAGACATTATAGACGTAGGGTTTAACACGGAAGTTCAGCCATTAGTCACCCACGTTGACGGTGACAGGTTTTTAAGGTAACCGGGCGCTATAAGCACATAGGGGCTATCCCTAGAATATGTCCAGGATTGTTGTTCCACTTTCTTAAAGGCTTTTGCACGGAGTGATACATTGGGACCAATGCACCACTCTCGTCTCAGGCGCGGTGCAATAAAAGGAAAGTGGTCTGTAAGTTACAGAAATTTCGATAACCGGTCAGAAAAATAGCAGGCTGCACATCGCGGCTATGGAAGATGGTCAGTTTCGACCTGTAACGTTTGTAAACCGTGTCCCATAGCCAGTGCCTGTTAGAATATCTGACCAGGTGGTCTTTCAAAGGCCAGAGTACCGGCAAAATGCAGGCTAACCTTGGCATCTCCGGCGTTGGCTCATCATTCTGTTGCTGGCGTCACTGGTAGGCTGTTCCAATGACCAAACGATCTTTTTATTATACCCCGACAGAATAGGTTCGGGGTATATAGCTATCAGCCTGGCGTCCGTCCGTTCGTCCGTCCTTCCGTAGACGAAACCTTGTGATGGCCATTTTTCCAAAACCCTTTGAGATTCGTTGATTGTTCACAAGGCTGAGACGGTGTGCCATGCGCAAGTGCCACAACTCTATTTGCCATAGTTTTTGAGTTAGTTCCCCTTCCAATAAAATAGAATGACAACTTTGTGATGGTCATAATTCCTAATTTGAGACATATCGATGGTACTTGGCACAATTGTTCACTAGGCTGAGACGGCAAGTCATGCGCAAGAACAACACCTCTGGGTGCCATGTCTTTTTCAGTGACCTCCTCTTCCAATACAATAGAGTCCCTACACTGTGATGGTCATAACTCCAATGTCCTTTGAGATATATTGATGGTACCTGGCACAATTGTTCACAAGGCTGACCCGGCGTGTCATGCATAAGAACCACAACTCTGGTTGCCATGATGTCCCCCTCCAATAAAGTAGAATCTCTACCTTGTGATCACCATATCTCCAATACCTAGGCGCCATATTGATGTCACTTTGTTTTTGTTTGTTTGATTTGAGGTTTAACGTCCCCATCAACACTGTATAGGTCATTTTGGAGACGTTGCTTCCAATTTTATGGGACTTTTACCCGACATTGAGCTGAAATGACATCTCAAGCCCTGTCGCCCTATGAAACCAACAGGGTTTATAAGCATGGACGGTCCGACTCAGGCGCACTGCTTTGCCTGGGCAGGCTTAGATCCTCTAAGCGGTCTACCAGTAATCGTGTGCGTGTCAGATTCAGCTCTGCGTGGAATCATCATGCAGCCCATATATTTCTTCAAGCCCCGATGGGCGGGGACCGCGATGTCACTTGGTACAGAAATACATGAGTTTAAGCGGGCGTGCCATGCGCATGAATTACAACTCTTGGTGCCCTGGTTTTGGAGTTATCTCCCCTGACAATATAACATTATAGTGATTGTAACTCCAATAATCTTTGAGATATACTAATGGAACTTTGCACAATTGAATACAAGTTATAGAAGGCATGCCATGACAAAGAAACACAACTCTTGGTATTGTTGTATTTGAGTTATCGCCCCTTCAAAGATAACAGTTTGGCCGCCTTGTGTCACCATATATCCAATACCCTTTTAGATATACTCGAATTCAATGAAAACGTAACCATTCAAATTTTAATCGATTCACAATATTTGCAGCATTTGATCACGTTAAATGAATATCACTAACTTATCCACAGACTCACTACAGAGTGCGTTTCATTGGAGACTCGAAAAAGTCCACACAAATCAAAACCACATATCGTAATACCGGATATGTCCACCATACCATCAAGTATTGCTTGGCATCGACGCCTCATGCTTCGAATTAAACGCTGTATCTGGTCTTGTATGATGTTGTCCCATTCTTTATGTACCGCCATGGCAAGCTGCTGACGGTTGATTTGCGGATGATGTCGGCTGTACACACGTTTTCCGAGCTGGTCACAAAGGTGCTCGATTGGGTTTAAATCCGGCGAAATCGCAGGCCATGGAATAACTTGCACACCATTTTGATTGAAACAAAAATCCGAGTCCGATAACAGAATACTTGTAACCTTTTTTGCAATTCACATTATGAATGAAGTAAATTTTAATGCTTTGTGAGTTATGTTAACAGTAATTAAACGTTACAGAAATAGGTCAAAGAAAAGATGTAATCGGGTCTTTAGCCTATGTCCATCGGAGACAGGGATGCACTGTTCTTCCAGGCAGAGCTGAAACCGATCGCACATGAGTACTGGTAAACCGCTCAGAAGGTCGTCGCCTGCCCTGGCAAAGTGGTGCGAGTCGGTCCGTCCCTGCATATTAACCATATTGGTTTGTTTGGGTGGTATGGGCTGAGATGTCATTTTATCTCAGTGTTGGTTAAAAGCCACAACATTGGAAGCAACGTCTGCAAGATGACCTGAATAGTGTTGACTGGGTCCTAGCACCTCAAATCAAATAAAGCGTGTGTTATCACTTGAACATGCAGAAGTGATAAGAGTTCCGCACCATGCTGATGAAACCGTAGCAATGTCCTGAACACTTTTCTACAGTGATAATAGAAGGAAGTGTTTTGGTTATTTGATGTCAGTATCTGATCAGACTTCTTAGAATGACCCTAAATCACAAAAATGTTATTTGTGAAATCACCATCGCAAGTGACTGTCCAATTTCAATGATCAATTTGGCAAGTGACTGTTCAACTCCAATTATTACAGATCGCAAGGGATCGTTCAATCCAATGTCAAGTGACCGTTCAGATGATCAAACGTGTTGGGAATACAAGTTAAGATTTAGCTGCCGTATTTTACATCAGTGTAAACATCCGTTTTGTCAGTAGGCTTTATAGTTCATTAAAGATGTCAGGGAAGCTCAAAGAAGTGGCCTCTAAATATACAGCCGTCATTTAAACCACTTTTAGTAACGTATGCCAGCAACAGAGAAACACATGTCAACTGATCACCATCGTTATGTCCACCGATAGGATCAATAATACCAACGAAATTATTTCCGGTAAAGTGACAAATATATTGACAACTTACACAAATAAAAGTAATGACCAAAAACTCACGCGAATGGCTTCTGTGTTTACATATTTGAGATACCACGTGATACTGTTATATCGCAAGTGACTGATCGTCCACTGTACAAATCGCAAGTGCTGTTCAATCGCAAATGGCCGTTCACTTCCGCTCCCATACTGTGACTTTGGCAAATCGAATTACAGTGTAATTTTTATTATTAAGCTCCGTCTGATGCCCAAAGAGCAACATCACCATCCACGGACGGAACAGTTATTTCAAAATGCATGTAAGCGTATTTATCGGAAAATTTGCATGAAGCAAACCCATCGAAAGTAGAGAAATACAAAGGCGGGATTCAGGTATCGGAAGAACTGGCTGTATTCAGTTGAAGTTCGACTGATCAAGCCATCGAAAAATGCATTTCTTACCTTACATGTAAGATGGAGGGAATGTCAATTAAATCATTAAGTTCTTTAAAACAATTATGAGGTATAGTATTTTAAAGCGCGGGAAATTCATACGTTGACAGACTACCAGCACGAAAACGTCCGGATTTTAATTTGTTTACAAACCTGTGGCCTGTATATTGTGAACAAGGTTTCACTATCTACACAAGGGTTATCGGTACGATAAACTACGCAAAGCCTTTTCAAAATTTTATAGACGTCATTCTGATTTAATTTCAAAATTCATTGTTGGACTTAAATCTCTTCTGCAACAAGGTCTATCGGAACCCGAATTTTATGGGGAATTAGCATACAAATTCCGAAAAATATATAACCGCAATGACTTCAGCACCCAATTTCGTAAAATCGTTCTTCGATATAAAAAGATTGGGTACAACATAAATGTTATACGACAGACTGCATGCATAGTAGTTAACCAAAATCTCGGTTGACAACTTTGCTTCCCTCTTTAACTGCAAGCCGGTGGGTCAGGTCCCAGATTCTATGACGGTTCCAGTGTAAAGGCTTATTGAGAATTAGACAGATCTAATTCAAGGTAATGTTGGCTTGGGCCTGATGCTCTACCTCTTGTCGGGCCGTTCGGAGTATATATGTTGGTTTTCTTTTGCTCCAGCATTTCAGTGGTTTCTTGCTGTCGAGTCCTCACCGTTGTTTCATCTCTGTAGCTGTGTGGTTATTTGTGTTCACGGAGATATTGCACTGAGTTAGGAGGCATTCATGCGGACTGAACAAATTATTTGTTTAAATCTCGACGGCGAGGATTGTGGCCACGTAAAATCGATTTAAGCCCCCCCCCCCAGTGGAATTCGTTTCCGCTGACCGTTCCAAGGCGGTTCTTCTGTCGCGGTTTATTTTTGTTATGGTTTGTCTTTGGGTGTTTGTGATGCTTGTATTATTTTATTTTTAGATAGCCAGTTGGCCATTTTGTGGGAAAGTAACTGTCCTTTTGGCTTTCCGCTATTGACGTTTCCATTAGGTCTGTTGTTTCATGTTTGTGCTTCTTTCCCTTTGGTGTCTCTGATGGGAGCTGTGGGTTGATTGTATCGATTCCTGATCATTGCCTTCACTTCTATTTTTCAAAGCACTCTGACCCAACAAATTTTTATTCAAATTTGACCGAGATATCATCATGGAAAGCATTACGATAACGTTTCATGTCAATTGAAGCAAAGTGAACAATGTTTTACAGACATTTTACCTAGTGACCTAGTTTTTAACCGGACAAGACGTATCGAACTTGTCCTTATTTCATCAGGACAAACATTCTGGAAAGTTTCGTGGTAACTGTAGTACAGCTGTAGGCTGTTTTTGTTTGTTTGTTTGAGTTTGAGTTTAACGGCCAAGGAGAGTGAATGACCGTAGAAAAAAATTCATGATCAATCTCCACGAAATAATGTTGCCGAACCATGGCAGGTATCGAACCCGCGCCCCCCCCCCCCTGATCACCAGTCAGACGCGCATCAGACAGAGCTACCGAGGCCAGCACAACTGTAGGTTGTAGCGGATGAAAAACGTAAAGGTTGACGACGGTCGATGCACGACTCTATTACCGCGGACACAGGGTAATAGCTATAGCTCACTTGTGCACTTCTTGTTCATGTGAGCAAAAATATGATCTGTCAATAAGAAATATTAATTATTATATAATAATTAATTTCAGGTCCCCCGCCCATAGGGGCTTGAAGAAATAAAATGGGCTGCATGATGCTTCCACGCAGAGCTGAATCCCGCCGCACACCAGTACTGGTAAACCGCTTAGAGGATCTAAGCCTGTCCAGGAACCGCGGTGCGAGGCGGACCGTCCATGCTAATAAACCCTATTCCTTTCATTGGGCGACAGGACTGGAGATGTTATTTCATCTCAATGTCGGGTAAAAGTCCCACAAAATTGGAAGCAACGTCTCCAAAATGACCTTTACAGTGTTGACGGAGGACGTTAAACCTCAAATCAAACAAACAAACAAAATATCATATTTCAAAAGAAATATTGATAGATCTAGTAGAGATAAGCATAAAGAAGATGATCATAAAGGGAATTTCTCATTAAACAACAACTGCAGCACTACTACTACAACAACATCTTCGAAATACTGATGTTTAAGAGTTAGAAATAAGAAAACAAAAACGACCGGTACAGAGGCTTTAAAAACATTGCAATAACATTCCCGTTCAATAAAATGGCGTTTGCCATGTCTTGAAACAAGGATTTTCACGGTATGTTTTTCTTTCTTTCTTTTTCTTTTTTTTTTTAGCTCACCTGACCGAAGGTCATGGTGAGCTTTTGTGACCGTAAGATGTCCGGCGTCGTCGTGCGTCGTCCGTCGTCCGTCGTCCGTCGTGCGTAAACTTTTTCTTGTGAACAAACTAGAGGCCACAGTTTTGGTCCAATCATCATCAAACTTGCTCAGAATGATCATCATGACAATATCTCGGTCAAGTTCGAATATGGGTCATGTCGGGTGAAAAAGTAGGTCAGTAGGTCAAATCATAGAAAAACCTTGTGAACACTCTAGAGGGCACAGTTTTGGTCCAATCATCATCAAACTTGCTCAGAATGATCATTGTGACAATATTTTAGTGAAGTTTGAATATGGATCATGTCGGCTTAAAAAGTAGGTCAGCGGGTCAAATCATAGAAAAACCTTGTGAACACCCTAGAGGCCACAATTTTGGTCCAATCATAATCAAACTTGCTCAGAATGATCATCATGACAATATCTTGGTCAAGTTCGAATATGGGTCATGTCCGGTCAAAAAGTAGGTCAGTAGGTCAAATCATAGAAAAACCTTGTGAACACTCTGAAGGCCACTGTTTTGGTCCAATTATCATGAAACTTGCTCAGAATGACCATTGTGACAATATTTCAGTCCAGTTCGAATATGGGTCATATCGGGTTAAAAAGTAGGTCAGCGGGTCAAATCATATAAAAACCTTGTGAACACCCTAGGGGCCACAATTTTGGTCCAATCTTAATCAAACTTGCTCAGAATGATCATCATGACAATATCTCGGTCAAGTTTGAATATGGGTCAAATGGTTCCGGTCCGTTGCACATCTAGGTCACAGGAGCCAAAAACAGATTTTTTTCACCAAAAACTTAAAAAATCTTCTTCTCTGAAACCACAAGGCCCAGGTCTTTGTTATTTGGTATGAAGCTTCATCTAGTGGACCCCTACCAAGATTGTTCAAATTATAGTGCTGGGGCCAAAAATGCCCCCGCACGGGGGCCCTTTGGTTTTACATAGGCTTATATAGGGAAAATCTTTAAAAATCTTCTTCTCTGAAACCACAAGGCCCAGGACTTTGATATTTGGTATGAAGCTTCATCTAGTGGACCCCTACCAAGATTGTTCAAATTTGAGTGCTGGGACGAAAAATGCCCCCGCCACGGGGCCCTTTGGTTTTACATTGGCTTATATAGGGAAAATCTTTAAAAATCTTCTTCTCTGAAACCACAAGGCCCAGGTCTTTGATATTTGGTATGAAGCTTCATCTAGTGGACCCCTACCAAGATTGTTCAAATTATAGTGCTGGGGCCAAAAATGCCCCCGCCCCAGGGCCCTTTGGTTTTACATAGGCTTATATAGGGAAAATCTTCAAAAATCTTCTACTCTGAAACCACAAGGCCCAGGACTTTGATATTTGGTATGAAGCTTCATCTAGTGGACCCCTACCAAGATTGTTCAAATTATAGTGCTGGGACAAAAAATCCCCCCCTGCCACGGGGCCCTTTGGTTTTACATAGGCTTATATGGGGAAAATCTTTAAAAATCTTCTTCTCTGAAACCACAAGGCCCAGGTCTTTGATATTTGGTATGAAGCTTCATCTAGTTGACCCCTACCAAGATTGTTCAAATTACAGTGCTGGGGCCAAAAATGCCCCCGCCCCGGGGCCCTTTGGTTTTACATAGGCTTATATAGGGAAAATCTTAAAAAATCTTCTTCTCTGAAACCACAAGGCCCAGGTCTTTGATATTTGGTATGAAGCTTCATCTAGTGGACCCCTACCAAGATTGTTCAAATTTTAGTGCTGGGACAAAAAATGCCCCCGCCACGGGGCCCTTTGGTTTTACATGGGCTTATATAGGGAAAATCTTTAAAAATTTTCTTTTCTGAAACCACAAGGCCCAGGACTTTGATATTTGGTATGAAGCTTCATCTAGTGGACCCCTACCAAGATTGTTCAAATTTTAGTGCTGGGACAAAAATGCCCCCGCCACGGGGCCCTTTGCTTTTACATTGGCTTATATAGGGAAAATTTTTAAAAATCTTCTTCTCTGAAACCACAAGGCCCAGGTCTTATATATTTGGTATGAAGCTTCATCTAGTGGACCCCTACCAAGATTGTTCAAATTATAGTGCTGGGGCCAAAAATGCCCCCGCCACGGGGCCCTTTGGTTTTACATAGGCTTATATAGGGAAAATCTTTAAAAATTTTCTTCTCTAAAACCACAAGGCCCAGGACTTTGATATTTGGTATGAAGCTTCATCTAGTGGACCCCTACCAAGATTGTTCCAATTTTAGTGCTGGGGCCAAAAATGCCCCTGCCCCGGGGCCCTTTGGTTTTACATAGGCTTATATAGGGAAAATCTTTAAAAATCTTCTTCTCTGAAACCACAAGGCCCAGGACTTTGATATTTGGTATGAAGCTTCGTCTAGTGGACCCCTACCAAGATTGTTCAAATTATAGTGCTGGGACAAAAAATCCCCCCCTGCCACGGGGCCCTTTGGTTTTACATAGGCTTATATGGGGAAAATCTTTAAAAATCTTCTTCTCTGAAACCACAAGGCCCAGAACTTTGATATTTGGTATGAAGCTTCATCTAGTGGACCCCTACCAAGATTGTTCAAACTATAGTGCTGGGGCAAAAAATGCCCCTGTCCCGGGGCCCTTTGATTTTACATAGGCTTATATAGGCAAAATCTTTAAAAATCTTCTTCTCTGAAACCGCTAGGCCCAGGTCTTTGATATTTGATGTGTAGCTTCATCTAGTGGACCTTTGACAAGATTGTTCAAATTTTAGCCTTTGTTGATGTTTGGTATGAAGCTTCACCTTTAAGACCTCCCTCAACATTATGTACATTAAAGCCCTGGGGCCAATAATGGCCCTCTCTGGGGCCCACTTGTTACACTATGGATCAGGTGAGCGATCCAGGGCCATCATGGCCCTCTTGTTTTTTTTTGTCATCGCGAAAACAAGCCTGTATAATTTTACCCCCCCCCCCCCCCCCCCATTAAACCCCATTTAAGCTTGTAAAACCAGTGTTTATAGGGGTATACAATATTGTTCGTATCTCTGCCCAAAAACAGATAGACCGCATAAACCGCAATCAGGCATTCTTGTAACTTGGTAAAGGCGGTCGAATAACTGCACGCTATAATCGGTAGTGACCTATAATAACAGTGTTATTGACCTATCATGAATACGTCTTGTGACCGTTTATAGTCCGGACCTCCTTTTAAGGTCCATAATTTGCAAGTGTAAACAATAACATGCAAACTTTTATAGACGGGAAAACAACGAAACTACAAGTTAAAATCTTTGTAATATATATTTAAACATATTTTCAGCTACATTCTTATCTTTTCGGGCTTTCCTGGTTTGAATGGTCTGTTGGAATATAGTAAATACATTGTTAGTGTCTTTAATAATAAAAAGACACTAATCATGTATTTAGTTTATACCGAAATTCAAAACTCATAAAGGTTTTGCAATAATTTAGCAAATTTAAGCAAAAAAACAAAAAAAAAAAAAAAAAAAAAAAAAAAAAAAAAACAGACAGTGTTGCATGTTAAACGACAGTCAGTGTAATGACGCGCACACGTAGTATAACGTGACGTCAAATAGCCCGAAATTTCTGCCGTCACCACGTAGGAAACACATGGACGCTCGAATAAAAGTTTCCTTGTATGAAAATCTGCAAATAAATAGTTTATTTTAGTTTTATAAATTATTTTCGAGGTTCAGACGCAACCGCAGTACCTGTGCGCAATCATTCCAATGGACCATTCAAACCAGGAAAGCCCGAGAAACTAAGAATTTAGCTGAAAATTCTGAAAATCTGTTTAAATAAATATTGTAAAGATTATAACATGCAGTTTCGTTATTTTCTCGTGTATAAAAGGTTGTATGTTATTGTTTACGCTTGCAAATTAGAGACCTGAAAAGTAGGTCCGGTCTATTAACCAGACGTATTATAGGTCAGTAGAAGGTATTATAGGTCACTGCCGATTATAGCGAGCAGTTATTTGACCCCTTTTATTAGGTTACAATAATGCCTGATTGCGGTATAAAATTGCACACTGATACTGTGGTTGCGTCTTAACCGCGACAATAGGTTCTAAAACTAAAATAAACTATTTATTTGCAGAATTATATACAGGATGTAAAGCTCTTAGAAACTTTTATGCAAGCGTCCATGTTTCTTACGTCTTCGTTTCGCGGTGACGTCAGAAGATTTGCAATCTTTGACGTCACGGTATACTACGTGTGCGCGCCATGGCACCATCTGTCCTTTATTATGCCATACTGTCGGCTGTCTTTTTAGGGTAAATTTGCTAAAGTATTGCAAAGCCCCTTGATTGTTTTGAATTGCGGTATAAACTAAATACATGATAAGTGTCTATAATAATAAGATACATGTATAATCATCAGTGGGTCGCCGCAACATTTTTATAGGGGCTCGCTGAAGCTCGCCACTTTTAAATTGTCTAAGGCTCACATATTATATTTTATTATTAAAGACACTAACCATGTTTTTAGTATATTCAAGGTTCGGCCCCCGCCCATAGGGGCTTGAAGAAATAAATGTACTGCATGATGCTTCCCCGACCGCACACGAGTACTGGTTAACCACTTAGAGGCAAAGCGGTGCGAGTCGGACCGTCCATGCTTATAAACCCTATTGGTTTCATTGGGCGACAGGGCTTGAGAAGTCATTTCATCTAAATGTCGGGTAAAAGTTCCACAAATTGGAAGCAACGTCTCCAAAATGACATATTCAGTGTTGAAGGGGACGTTAAACCTCAAATCAAACAAACAAAACTATATTCAGGGTACTTGTTCCAACCGCCTCACCGAGGCGGTTCTTGCACGTTCCCATATTTTTTTTGGAGCAAAACCGTTAAAAATATCAGAATTTTCTGCTCGCAAATTTTCATTTTTGGGTGATGGAATTTTCTATGTATTTGAATAGGCGTGTTTTCTTAGTTCTAGTCCAAACATAGATTATCGGTGCTCGTTAGATCCGCCTCCTATTTTTATGAGCGGAAATAAGGAATATATTGTATACCCCTGTAACCCCACTTTTACCTGTATGAATTGGATGTCTATATGGGTGGTCATTACACGAACTTGCTAATCTGATGACAATTAGATACCAATAACGTTAGACGGCGCTTAATTATGAAAGTCGACAGCAAGAAAAAGAGGCATAAGTGACACAAGAGTAATCGAATTTGCTTTGGTTCTTGTATTGCATACAATCGATAAAACTTTACAGCCTGACATGGCTTTAAGTGTTTGTTTGTTGAATTTGGGTTTAATGTCTCCGTCAACACTATTTAGGTCATTTTGGCAACGCCGATTCCAATTTTGAAGGATTTTTTCTCGGCACTGAGATGAAATGACTTCTCAAACCCTATCGCTCAATGCAACCAATAGGTTTATATGTATGGTTGGTGCATGGGAAGGCAGGCTTAGACCTTCTAAGCAGTTACCAGTACTCGTGTGTAGACCTTCTAAGCAGTTACCAGTACTCATGTGTGGTCGGTTTCAGCTCTGCGCAGCCCAACTATTTCTCAAAGCCTCAATGTGGAGTGGGGTGGCGGGGGGAGGGGGGGGGGGGCAATAGGGCGCACCATGAAATAATTAAATAAATAAAGTTATTGGATTTAAATGATTAAATGGGTCCCGCCAAGCGATTTTGGTACTTATCGCCTAAGCGAGCAGCGAAGGTTCAGGCGAGTCTGCGCATCCGCGCAGTCTCGCCAGAACCTTCGCTGCTCGCTCATACAAGCAGTGAATCAAGAGGAACCTTCAGACAGAAAGCCATATCCCTGGCCCCTCTGAATGGCTGGGCATGCGCAGTTAAAATTTGTCATGACGGAATGCTCGTAGACACAAATTCGCTTGGCGGGGCTCAAATAATAATAATGAAACGGTTGCATGATGCTTCCACACAGAGTTGAAACCAACTGCACACAAGTACTGGTAAACCGCTAAGAGGATCTAAGCATGTCCAGGCCAGGCGATGCGAGTCGAACCGCCCATGCTTATGAACCCTTTTGGTTTCATTGGGCGACAGGGCTTGAGGTGTCATTTCCTCTCAATGTCGGGTAAAAGTCCAACGAAATCGGAAGCAACGTCTCTAAAATGACCTATACAGTGTTGACGGGTACGTTAAGCCTCAAAGTCAATTAATCAATCAATAATACGGTTAAAACAAGCAAACAAAGGCAGTGAAATCCAATGTATTCTGATGTATTCAGTTTCAAGCCGCTGAAAAAAGTCGATTGTCTTTGATTTAAAGTTGTTTAAGGAAAATGCAAAATATAAATCACCCCTGTAGATCTTTACACTTTCCCGTTCTGCTGAATAAGAATTTTTCCGCACAAACGGGGAGGTTCGATATCCGTGTTACACACTTGAAATTTTTAATCGATCAGCAGTTATACACTTTTGTGTATCAGATATACGTCCTGAACCTACAAAACGGGGAAGGTGTTAGATTACCATGGGAAACTATTTTTCAGGTTCATCTAGTACTGAATTTCCAATATTTCTTGCTATTTCAAAACGGGGAGCTCCGCGTTTGGAGGTGTTTCCCCGATTCGAAGGTGTGTATTCTTACATACTTCCCCGATTGGTAGCAAATACAAACACACGCATACATACATACACACATACGTACGTACGTGCTTGCGTGCGTGCGTGCGTGTGTGCGGGCGAACGTACGTATGTACGTTCGTACACGCGCACGCACGCACGCACGCAAGCACGGTCACACAGATAGACAGACAGGCATACATATTGACGGATGGACGCACGCAGCAAGTTGGCAAACATAGTCGGTCAAACAGATAGAGAAACAGATTTAAACGGACGGACGGACAGAAGATATATAGGCAGACAGACAGACAGACCTACATACATACGTGTTCGTCACCTCATACCCATAATTATACCCGCAC